>NMUG010000913.1:0-19672 GCA_002855965.1 Monotropa hypopitys
GGCATCTCTTTTCTTTGACTCGGTTGACATAGTGTGTCGTGAGGAAGTACATGTGGAGTATCATTTGGTTTCATATCTCTATGAGTGGCATTATGACTCCTTTCATTTGGATGGTGTTGGCTTTGATCGATGTGATCCTTATCGGGAGTTTCCCCTCTTTCTCCTTGATAGGCCATCTCTTCGACAGTCATGTTTTGAGTACAAGTGGTGTATCCACTATGTGATGTTGGAACTCTAGTGGTAAAAGAGATTTCAACTCCCCCTTGTTGTTTCACCTGACACATACTTTGTACCGTATGTTCTATCGATCGTGAGTTATTGGGTCTTGGAAAATTTAGGAAGCCTCGTGTTCTATTTGTCGTGGGCCATGGGTTGATATATCTTCGGTTGATGATCTTTAGCATCGAATCAGAGTCCTTCTGTACCTAGTGTTTTGTTGTGCCTTATCGACGACTCATTGCAGAGCTTGTTGACTCCTCGATAGCATTCATTTGAATTGTACTCCATTCAATGTATGTTGCAAGACTTGTTTACTCTTGGATGACATTTCTTGACTTACGCCTTGTTTGATGCATGTGGTGGAACTTTTCACATTCCTTATGGTATTTTGTTTGAGTTGCATCTCAAATTGCAGATCACCCATATAGTGTGTCATTTTACTCTGAGCTTCTAGTTGGGTGATGTTTGTCGGTCTTGTTTCTCTCCTGATTTCAGTCCCGTGTTCGAAGGATGTTATGTTCCCGTGTTTGTCTCTCTATCGATGTTGCATCCTTAGCTCGAATGTTGGTAGTTCCAATTTGGTTGCGAGACTCGAGTAGAGTTAGAAACTGTTGTTTTCGTTCGTTGTACTTTTGCATTGAACGTTGCTTGATCGTCAGCAAGAAATTCGTGGACTTAAGATGCATGTATTCGTTTATCCATGGGGAAGTTGGGTACGAATGCATATTGTGGTCTAGACTTGGTGTGAGTTTAGTGTCATGCCATGTTGTTGGGCTTGGCACGTGCACATTTTGGCGTGTGTGGGTGCGTGAGTACTTTTTGATTATGTGATACACGTTTGATGTGGTGAATTGGTTTGAGAAGAGCTACCAGCCGGGACATCTCAAAACAAATCACCAAGGTTATACGGTTACCACACTAGGATGTGTGTGTTTGGTGTGGTGTATTCTTTAGCTCAAATTGTTTTTGAGCATTTTCATACGTCGCATTTATTTACGTTTGGTTCGTGGGTGTTGGTACGACGGCGTGTCCTTGCCGTGTCGGCGTATCCTCGGCATGTCCTTGCCGTGTAGGCGTATCCTCGGTGTGTCCTTGTCATGTGGGCGTATCCTCAGCGTATCCTTGCCGTGTCGGCGTATTCTCGGCGTGTCCTTGCCGTGTCGGCATGTCCTTGTCGTGTCCTTGCCATGTCGGCGTGTCCTCGGCATGTCCTAGCCATGTCGGCGTATCCTCGGCGTATCCTTGCCATATCGGCGTGTCCTCGGCATATCCTTGGCGTGTCAGTGCGTCTTTAGTGTATCCTCATATATCGGTGTACCCGTAGTGCGGTTGTTTTCTTGTGACAGACGACAGCGTGAGAATTACTTATGTGTGAGTTTGTAGATCGAAAAGAAAGAGCGTTGACGTCGGTAACAATAGATTCATTTATATTTGTTGAGTAAGAACCGTAGTAGGAGGATTGCAAGTTTTGGTTCTTGAGGAGGTTGTCGCTTGTGGACCCTCCCTCCTTTTGGTATCTTTATGGAGTCGATTTGCGTCGGTGTATCTACATCGTATCGGGAAGCATTCCCTTTGTTTAGGCATGCTTGTAAGCATGTGGGTTGTGAAGTGTGCCCTTGCATTGTGGCTATCGCGGACGAATCAATGGATATTGAAGCAAAGTTGTACCTATGTTTGACCGAGTGTCCGAACAACCGTATCGAATCCAAGCATTCCTTCGGAAGATATTATTGCGTTCATGTGATCCAACTCTTGAGAAGTTCGTTGTGGAGGTGAGTTTCTGTTTCGATTCAACTGTTAAGAAGTGGAATTCTTCGGTCCCGATAGTCGAGTGTTTTGGTTTTCATCCCCTCTTCTTTCTTACTCAATTTCGAGAACGAAATTTCTTTAAGGAGTATGAGATGTAACGACCTAGAATTTTAAATAATTTCTTAAATATCATTATGGTTGATATCGGGTCTCATTCGACGAAATTCAATGGTTTGGGGTAGTGAGAATCCCCGGTAGTGAGTTGGCTTGGTCTTGGGTTGTTCCGACAATGTGCCAAGGACCTTCTAGGCTCATTACGACCCCAAAGTGTTCTCTGCATCTGAATATATTCTTCATCAATGTTGTAGATAATTTGATTATGATCGTAACACAACTTGAATCGTCTCAATCGGAGTTCGGACGAAGAAGTTATATCCGAAATATCCGACATCAGTTTTGGTGAAGAAACTGCGAGTTGCGTTACTGGTAATGCGACATTTCGGGTTTCCAGTAACGCATACTGCGCAGGTTTTGGCAGACTTGCTTTGGGGGCATTTTAGTCATTCCCGATGGCGTATATATACTCATTTTTCGTGTAATGGGTTTTCCAAACCCATTTTTGCAACCCCCTACCCCCTCTCTATCACGTAAGTACCTCTCTCTCTCATCTCTCTATATTTCTCTCTCTCTCCCTCCCCTTCTCTCACCTGTTTGGCCCTTCTCCGTAGGGTTTCGGAAGAAATGCCCTTCACTAACGTTGATGAGCATCGCGAGGGATACGTGGTGGCAGGCTTGGATCGTGGTGGTGTTGAGAACATTTTTCCGGCGACCTTGGAGCTCCGGCGAATCTCCGGTGGGTAAACTCTTAACTATTATCGAGTATGTGTGTGTGTACGTAGGTTTTGATTTGGTAGTCATAGTATGTACATTACATTTTTGTGACATAGGGCTATATTGTGGTGGAATTTAGCGGTGATCTTATGCCCATTAGGTATTTGATATAATGCCCAAAGGGCTTATGAGTCAAATTGATGGGATCCTAGAATTATGTTATGGTCATTTGAGTCTAAGTATCACCCGAGGCTAATGTGAGCATCACGTGTTCGATGAAATTTCCGTGGGAGGGATGATTTGCATTTTGGTGACTTGTAGGACGATTGGTGGCCATTGGAGTTTAGGGCCGCCAAGTGTTCGACGAAATGCTCTTGTGAATCTTAAATCGTGTTTTGGGGTTATCGTGAGATTCGAGTTGTCGTAGGACATGTACGTAGAACAATTGGGTGCGTTGAGCCTTTAAAATTGTAACAAGTCCCTTTGAACGTATGGGACGCCGAGTGTTCGGTGGAGGTTGACTTGTCGTGATGGTTGTCTCCCTTGAATATGCCAAGGTTGAGTTAGTGATTGAAAAAATTAAGTTAGTGGTTCGATATACCCAAATGAACGTCAAATATGGAGGATGTGCCCCACGAGGGCTACTTGCATTCCACCTTAAATCGGTCACTTATAAAACGTTCAATGAATTCATGGAAATGCGGTCTAGACGGAACAATGCGGTTTGACGGCCTTGGTTCGGCACAGTAATAACGATAAAAAGAAATGAAAGGATAAATCAAGAATGTACTTATGAGGGGATTCTTGGATTTATTCCTAACGTGATGGAAATACATAACACGTGGAATCATATGGTGACGGTTGCCCTCCCAACGTTCTTTGGGAATGACATAGAGGATGGTTAGTGTGTCGGCCAACCACTATACCTATCTTACCCTATCAACATTATTCACTATGGAGGCATGACAAACAAAGATGGTCGGATAACCCGAAATGTACTTATGATGGGATTCCGTGGTTTATCCATATTTCGAAAAGGTATGAACTTAGTAATGAGAACGAGTAATGTAACGAGGATGGTGGGATAACCGGAATGTAATTATGATAGGATTCCGTGGTTTATCCATATTCATGAAATCAATGAACAGAAAGATAGAAAGGAAATGAAGAAATATCTCAAATATCCAATGTGGCATATGAATCCAACACTTAAACATAACGATAATTGGCGTGGTTCGCGATATAAGTTAGAGTTGGATATCCTCACGTGGCTTCGGTTGGGAGTCCTTAGTGGGTCTTTAGGGTTGTCTTACCCTATTGGTGAGTTCGGTTGATTAGTGCTAGAGTTTACTACGGTTGGACCTAGGATACTTTACTCTTTGCACTCACTTAAGGTTGAGGATTTGATTGTCCACACGTTGTAGGCGACATGACTATGTTTACCCTTGTTTGAGTTAGGTTTGCTTCACGTGTACTTTGGGTTCTTTACTATTCCTGTACGTTTACTTGTGGACACGTAGGCACGCACTGCATGTGCATGCTTGGTAGTAGTTAGGGGTTTTCTCACTGAGCTGTGGTTTGATCAGACCCTCTTTCATTTCCTTTATCTAGTTCTGTGTTGCAGGACTAGCCGGACTTGGTAACTTGGAGTTGGAGTCAGCTGCAATATTTTCTTAGGATTAGCCATTCCAGCTTTCAGTTGTAGTACTTCAGTTTCAGTTGTACTTTTCTTGTACTTGTAGTTCTTTCTTTTCACTGTAGCAGTTGTAGTAGGCCAGTACTTGTATTTCTTCCGCTTTTGTGCCTCTTCTGTATTTCTACTTTGTACTGCTCTGTGATGTAATGAGAAATTTAACTGATTGTATCTGGATGGCAATTAGTTGTATCCCCTGTTTATTATTTAAACTGTATTTTAAAAAAATATTTTGAAAATCCGGGGCGTGACAAAACTAAATGGTGCAATGTGTGTTTTTTGCACACAACATCAAGGATCCAAGTCAAAGACATAATATCTTTCGATCCAATTTTTCAATCAACAAGCAGGTTTGTGATTTGATTGTAGACAATGACAATTGTGAATATTTTGGGGCTACGAGGCTCGTAGACCATTTGAAGGTTCCAAATGAGCCACATCCATTGCAATACAATTCTAGTTGGATTAAAAGAAACTCTACGATAGAGGTAACAAAAATCTGTGAAATTTTCATTTCCATTGAAAAATTATATTCTTCTACCATAATATGTGATGTCATATTGATGGATGTGAGCCATGTAATATTGGGAAGACCATGACAGTTTGATATGAATGTTCTCTAATCAGGATAAGTTGATTAGCTACAATCATGTTCAAAAAAGATACATTTAGAAGTGAATCCCATAGTTATTTATCATACACATGGAAAAAGAGCTCATCTAATGGGAGTGTACAATCGGGTTTGGACTAGAGTAAGCTTTTGCATTCCCTCATGCCTCAATTCCAGAGAGTGATCCGATCAGACATGTTTGAAAGAATTTCGCCTTGCTGATGCCAGAACTGTCTTGTCAGCTACTATGAAATAGGCTGCGCCAGCCACTGCTCATTGCAAAGCAAATTCCATTATTAAACTGTTGCTAAAACAACAACGATGATGATGAAAACACCACCGCCGATGGGGAAACTGTTATTAGAATGATGTGGTGATGACATGTTTGCAAATAAGAGCATTGAGGTATAAGTTTGAATGGAAAATGCTTTGGAGAAAAGTTTTTTGTACCGAGAATAATCTTGTAATGGCAGTGATATTTTTATATTATTGTTTTGATTTGAAATGATAGAAGAATAAAAGTCCAAATGACTTTTACAGAGATTATATATATTTGTTCAACATTACCCATTTTGGAAGACTCAATCTTAAGCGTGACATAAAATTATGCAATCATCCCATGGATATTGAATAAGAAAGGCTAATCTAACAACCTGTGGAGATTATGAGAGCTTGAGCAGTGTGATTGAGATTGGCTCTCGCCCAAGGCAGCATCCTCACACTAGCAAACTGCATAATTGGTACATAATAATATGAGCTGAAATTAGAAACATAAAGTGGTTAAGAAGTTAACTATGTAAACATTTACACAAACATAGTAGATTAACTGTTAATGTTGATTTAGTATCTCTTTTCTTCCCTGGGATATTTTATTTAGTGGTTGTAAGGAAAGCTTACAGTTGGAATGGCAGTTGCAATAGTGGCAACAACAGCTGCCTTGGCTCCTGCAACAACACCCTCTGCAAATGCAAGTAACTAAAATACATTAGAGTGCATTTTTAAAAGAAGAGGTTGATGAATATGCTGTTTAAGGGCACACAAATATGATACAACTCTAAACGATTGTCCTTCGGAGTCGCGAGAGTTTTGGACCGTAATTAAATTCAGGAATCTCATTATAAATTTTTTCTAAAATAAAGGAAAAAAGTAATTTCATGAGGTCAATCAAGAATCTTGACCATCTAATTAGTCAAAAGCGTTGTCTTTTGATTTTCTACAGAAAGGAAAAGACCCATAAAAAAGCTGCTAATATACTACCATGAGAGCAGCGTTTGGCCATGGCTAGCTTCTGGTCAAGTGAAACCAAGTTGCTTCTTTCAAGAGGAGACTGAGACACAATTTTTTCCATCCAAATAAATTTGATGTCCAAAGTCTTGAATCAAAGTGGTTTAATTCAAATTAATGAACTGATAGTGGTTTCTTGAAGATTTGCTTGATTTGAGTTTGGGAGTAGTTTGGGTATTTATATGCTTTTAATGGTAGTGGTACTTGTACTGTTTGGAGTGCGAGAGAGTTTGATGGTTTTCAAGTTATTTCCAACGTCGTAGTCACTTGTTTTGATTTGCTCACCTTGGTTTCTGTTATGGACTGTTGGTTTTGTTTCTGTATCTGTAAAGCTACTCAAATGTTGGACTCCTGCTAGGTGTACACGGGGTGGAGTGTACACCATATGTACACCGCCACATGTGGGGCCCACGTGTGGGTCAAATAATTTTTTTGTAGTTTGTTTGAAATATTATTTTATACTATCCTGTAAAAAATTAGTTCAATCGGATAATGTACAAAAAAAATTTAAACGTTTAAACTTTAATCCTGTAAAACTGTTTAAAACTGTGAAAAACAATTCAAATAATTGAGTAAATTTTATACATTATCTGATTAAACTGATTTTTTACAGGGTAGCATAACATAATATTTCAAACAAAACCCCGAAAAAAAAATTTAATTTGCCCCACATGGGGCCGTGTACATACACTCCACACAGTGTACATGTAGCATATTCGGAAATGTTGGGTCACCCTTATTCTCCTAGTTTATCTCATTAATGGTTTAGGGATTCCCCCCACCCCCCCACCACCCACACAAATGTTAGGCATACGCAAGGTGGGCGCCGTCTCATGTGAAAGATCTGATATATTTATAAAATTTTAAATTATTTTTAAATTAATTTTTAAAGAAATCATCTTATTCGAATAATTATAAGTTTTTATCCAAACTGATTTATAAGTAGGAGTGTAAATAAAATCAAAAATTTGATGAAACCGATCGGACCAAATCAAACCATTAAATTTTGACCGGTTTTTAATTTAAAATAATTTGATTAGTTTTGATAGAGAACCTATACTAGCTGATGTAGGATAACATAATTGGAGTGCAAAAGACATTTATTTTGCAGTTACTTTACCAAAAAAGAAGAATTCCTTTTCTGAAAATGAATGTCTCACCAGGTTTCATTGTCATGCTTTACCAGTTGAAGAGTGTTGATTTATCGGGAAAGTATTTAGAGCTACTATACTCCATATGGTTTCATATTCTGTTCTTCTGGAAGAACAGTTGTGTTTTACCGGTGTTACATTTATGTTTACTCTCTTCATGTTTCACAGCTATCAACTGTTAAGTTAACATTGACATTTGTCATTTGTTAAGTCGATTAGTTGTTGGGAGTAGTATAAATAGGTTGATTTTTTGTAATGTTGATTTGTTGTGTGAAGTGAATAAAAAGAAAATTACATTGACTTACGATTCTCTTTATGGTATCAGAGCTGAACGAGCTCGAACGAGCTGTGAAAATACAATCAATTGTAGGTTTTTCTATCATATTACCTTCTTCTCTCTCACTTCTTATCTCTAACATCTCGACTCTTGTCACTGTGAAGCTAGATTCAAGCAATTTCAATATCTGAAGAAATCAAGTGTTAAATGTTTTACATGCAACTAGATCCACATCGTATATTGATGGATCAAATCCAACGCCACATGAATACGTTCTGGATCATGATGATTATCAAATCAATAATCCATTACATATTTAATGGAAAACAGTTGATTCACATTTCATAACTTGTATTTCATTTTGTCACGTCCCGAAATTTCAAATCATTTTTTTTGAAACATAAAAGATGACAACAAGTACAAGTAAAGATAAATAATTACTCATTCCAAAGTGCAGAAAAGAAAAGGGAAAAGGGAGAATGACACACACAAGCACGTATGAGTTTAAGTTTACAAGTCCAAACAAATAAAATATTAGAGTCCGGGGTACATGAATTTAAAGTTAAAGCAACTGAAATAAGTAAGACTAGGATACCCAAAAGGTGGCATCCAATTCTCCAAGCTAGGTGGTCGGGTCGGTACCTAAAAATAGAGGGTTAGGCAACAGATTAGTGGAGAGAATCTATATCGAAATATTTTCCAAGTTGGGACAAAAGATGCGAGTGCGAGAATAAAATATGTATGCATGCGATGAGGACCATTTCCGTAGTTCCCAAAACATTTTCCAACTTTCTTTCCAAAATCATGTTCTAAGACTTATTGGTTTTCTTTCAAAATGCTCAACTTGACGAAATCAAGGAGAAGTATATCTTTCAAAATCTCATCTTAACCTTGATGAAATCAAGGGAGGCACAAACCACTTTATTAGAAATTTGTTAAGTTTCGGCTTGTTCCGTGCTAGTTGCCTACCAGTTACTAACCGTAAGTTTCTCAAAATTATCCTACCTTAGGAAGGGCTCTAGTCGACCCCCATTGCACAATGTAGTGAGTGTGAATCCACTCAGGGAACGAAATTCGCGTATGATAATATAGTCAACTCAACTTATCCTTTATGTTATTGGTCAATTAAAAACATTCATTTATTTCCACGGATTATGGCATCCACACCTCCTAATCATCCTTAATGACCAAAGCATAAATTTTCAAAAATTGATTTCCAATTCCTTAAATTAAAATGTTAAGAAGATCATAGGACCATTTTAAAACCATCAATTTCAACCTTTGACCCTTCAATTTCAAAATTCCATCATGACCCGAAATTAGGTCTTTTCCAAAAATTGGGGGTTTTTAAAATTAACTTGGGGATCTTGAAATTGAGGACAAGGAGAGTCTATTAAGACCCATATGAACATAAACCCTCAACTAATTTGAGATTAATTTAACCCACAAGGTGACTACACAAAATTTTCCTCATCCTACTAAACACATGGAGAGGGTAGGAAGAAAACCACAAAAGAAGATACAAGGGTAAGTAAACCCTACCTTGAAGATGATTTGAACAATACTTACACAATGCTAGATGAGGGAATCTTGAGGGATGGATGAGCTTTGTACATCAATGCAGAGAGGAGAGAGTCGTATACGCAATTAATGCTTGAGGTTTCTTCCAAATCTCAACCCAAATCCTTGGATTGAAGAGAGAAGGGGGAGGATTTGAGAGGAGAAGAGTGTTAGAAGTTAGAGAGAGAAAGAAAATGTGTTCTGGATGTTCTTCAGCCTTTACACGCATATAGGGTTGAGTTAAAATGAAAGGGAAAGGACCAAAGTGCCCCTAGAACATTCTGCAGAATCGCAGTCTGGGCACCCGTAACCGGTTACGCCATAATCTGGGCAACCGGTTATGCAACGCTCTGTTCTTGCTGAACGGTTGCAGAACAGGTCCCACTACCGGTTATTCCATAATTTTGGCTACCGGTTATGCCATAATCTGGGCTACCGGTTACGCAGCGCTCTGTTGAAGTTTAACCAAAACTATTGTCGAGGTGTTTTGGGCCTAACTTCTTCATTCGAACTCCGATTAGGACGATTCAAGTTGCATTAGATTCGCAACTGAATTTCTTACAACATTATATGATTAACCACATCCACAATCAAGAGAAGATTTTTGGGATTAAAATCAATCAAAACCAAATGAATAGAATTGAAATTCCAAATTCGATTTAAATAAATTCTCAATCATTACATCTCATATCCCATAAAAGAATTTCGTCCTCGAAATTAACATAAGGTAGAGGCAAAATGGAGATAATCACCAAGAAGGATCACAATAAGATGCACTACAAGAGAGAGGGAATGCAATTTGAATTGACGCAAGGGAAGGGAAATATAATGAAGTCAAAACAAATTCGGGTATTTTACCCTCATTTCATTCTTTTTCCCAAGTGGCTTCTTCAATGCCATGTTTTGACCACAAAACCTCCAATAGGGGAATGGTTCTGCCTCGCAAAACATGCTCCCTAGAATCAAGAATACGAATAGGTCGCTCTTCATACGATACATTGGCCTCCAACTCCACATTATCCCAATTGATCACATGTGAGGGATCTGATTCGTACTTTTGCAACATCGACATATGGAAAACATTGTGGACATTTGAAACATTGGCCGGCAATGCTAGTCGATAGGCCACTTCTCCAATCTTCTCAATGACATCAAAAGGACTGATATACTGGGGATTGAGCTTCCCCTTCTTCCCAAAACGAGAAATGCCTCTTCTAAGCGAAACCTTAAAGAAAATATGATCACCAACATCGACAAATAGAGGACGACGACGACAATCGGCATAACTCTTATGCCTACTTTGAGTCGTAAGCAAACATTGGCGAATCAATTTGATTTTCTCAGTGGTTTGATGAGTTACCTTAGGGCCAAAAACAACAGATTCACCCACTTCTAACCAACACAAGAGAGATTTACACGGACGGCCATACAATGCCTCGAAAGGTGCCATACTGATACTTGACTGATAACTATTATTATAGAAAAAATCCATCAAAGCAGATGATCGGACCAACCACCACTGAAATCAAGAACACAAGAACGAAGCATGTCCTCCAAAATCTGAATGGTACGCTCAGATTGACCATCAGTTTGTGGATGAAAAGTGGTACTAAAAACAAGCTTGGTACCCATGGCGGCTTGCAAGTTATGCCAAAACCTAGAAGTGAACCGAGGATCACGATCAGAAATAATAGAACACGGGGCACCATGCAATCAGTAATCTCACGAATATACAGCTTACTCAAAGAATCCAAAGACTAGGTAACACAAATGGTCAAGAAGTGTGCAGACTTCGTCAAGCGGTCTACAACAACCCAGATAGCATCAAACCCACCCGGTGCTTTCAGCAAACCGGTCACAAAATCAGTAGTCACATGCTCCTACTTCCATTCAGGAACAGGCAAGGGCTGCAACCATCCAACAGGCCTGTGATGTTCAGCCTTAACTTGTTGACAAGTAAGGCACCTGTCCACAAATCCAACAACATCCTGTTTCATCCCTGGACACCAGAACTGACGAAAAAGGTCGTGATACATCTTTGTGCCACTAGGATGAACAACAAAAGGAGAGTGGTGGAACTCATGAAGTATAATCTCACGACATGAAGCAGGAACGAACAGTCGACCATGAAAACGAATATTCAAATCAGCATAGGTCGACCACCCAGGACTAGCCTCACTAGCCAGAAACTTAGAATGATAAATAACGGCCTCTTCATCACTAGATTGTGCCTCTATGACATTCTGAGATAAAGCTGAATGAATGATCGTATGGCACAAGGTAGTCTCAGGGCTAACTTCCTCGGAATAAACAAGATAAGGTTGAAGATCACCAACCAACTTCCAATCGCGAATGGCTAAGCTGGCCAAATGATAAGACTTTCTACTCAAGGCATCCGCAACAACATTGGCCTTACTAGGATAGTACTGTAGATCAAAGTCATAATCCTCCAAATGCTTCATCCATCGTCGTTGGCGCAAGTTAAGCTCCTTTTGAGTGAAGAAGTACTTCAGGCTCTTATGATCTGAGAAGACCCCAAACCTTTCACCATACAAGTAATGTCTCCAACTCTTGAGACCAAACATAATAGCGAACAACTCAACATCATGGGCTGGATTGTTACGATCGTGGTCCTTCAACTGCCTAGAACCATAAGCCACCACCCGTCTCACTTGCATAAGAACACAGCCAAGGTCGTCGTGCGATGCATCACAATAAACTGAATATCCCACATAGATCATATTTCTAGTCATCCAACCAACCCAATCTAGGATCACTTATATCGTAGGGACAAATTCCCAAACCAAGTGTGACGAGTTCACACATTAACATACAATTCATTTCACTACGGCATTTCACCAAACACTTAGGATGCACAAGTGCACTCAAGGTTAAACTCTCAATATACAAGGAAACACTTGAAATAGGACTACTGGAAAACTCCTCAACCACACTAATCCTACTCAATTACTGGACTGGTGGACTTTAAACTGATCTCAAATCAATGATCACCTGGATGGGAAAAAGGGGAGGGTCAGCTAGGGAACGTTGGTGAATACTTACAAGAAAAACATAAAGAAAAAGAGCTAAAATAGCTATGGATCACTATTTCTCAAATCACACATACTCTTTTGAAATACTATTTTTTCTTATAAAACACTTCTCTTTCAAATCCTTTTTATCTTTTCAATATTCTTTTTAAAACTATTGTTATTTCAAAAATCTAATTTTACCCAACACAAAACCATTTCATTCCTTTTCTCTATCCTATTTCAAAATCTCTTTTGATTGTCTCTTTTAAATCTCTTCGATAACTCTTTTCAAAATCACGTGGAATAATCTCAATACAAACATCTTCTACGGGGTATAAAATATCATAGGATCAAATAGGATCCATCTCATCTCAACTCAAATCTCATCTGAGAACCATAATAGCCAAGGGTCATTAAAGCCTAGTGACCACCCGTTTGTGTTAGTACAGAAATACTGGGGACATCCTCGGATAGGCACAAGAAATGATCCAGGAGCCACTCGTTGCCCGTCCCAGGGATAAGGAGATCATCTCATTTAACCGTAACATCATCGTCTCATTTAACCGTGAGAATCCAGTTGTACTAATGTACATCTCGTCCAATTTTATTGTTGAAACCCGGCTGCACTCTGGGTGCATATGATCACATCATACCCTTGTACTACAACATGACTATTAAGGCACGATCAGAAAACAAATATTTAATTATGAAAACTCTTCCACTTTATTATCTTTCTCAATATCATTTGAATTCTATTCCAAAATCCCTTTCACACAATTCCTTTAATTTTTGCAAATCTCTTTATTCACAAAACCTTTTTCAAAATCATTTTCCTCAAACTCATCTCACTTCCCAAAAACTCATGATTCTTAGTTTTTTACACATTTCGCAATCACTTTAAAATCACACTTTTCATAATAAGCAAAAGTAGAGTAAACTACTAAAATTTATGCAATTCTATAAGTACTCACTTGACTAATAAAGTAACCTATAAAACCTGATTGTCCTTGTGTGGTGCCACAGATGACAGAAGCCTCTCCAAACCTAAAAATCACCAAATACGACCATATAAGGATACTGGCATCGCAAACGAACTCTATAGATTGGACTCTCTAAATATGCATGCATGAATGTTATTTATTTTATTATTTCTCCTTAATATTACTCTTGATATTTATTTTCTAATAATATTTTCTTTATTCTTTAATTCTTATTAATCACTAATCAATGATAAGCTCTTTCATTAATTATGTAACTCTTTCCATATTTATTATTATATGAATAAACATTCTCATATTTAATATATTTTTCCCAAACCTCCTTTTTATTCCCATTACAAATAATTAATAATAATTTTCCCCTTAGTTATTATATTTTCTTAATTTCATCCCCGTAATTATTTAATCGAGTATTTTTAAATATTTCCCTTATTTATTTATTATTTTCTTAATTTAAATTATTTTTAAATCCCACTATTCAAAATCCCAAAATTTGCCAAACACCCAGTTATCACAGGTTATTTCTCTCGATTAATCAACATTTTAAATAACCCTAAGATGTTCCTATGATAATATGAACTTAATTTTATAAATTTGGATTAAATTTACCTCAATTAGGCTTGAATCGTGAAATTAGTTTTTAATCCTCCTTCTCCGATCACAATGCAACCACTGCAACACCACTCCGAAAAAGCAACTGGAAACAAGCACTGTACAACCACCGAACTTATTCCGACACCACCACACAGCCACTACATACGCAACACCAAAACACGGCTAAGCACGCACCCATAATCGCACACATGTACACTGCCCACACACTATGCAGACACACATCACACATACACACGACACACACACACAACCAAGCACACACGAACACAACCAAGCATGCACAACACACACCCGCACACACAGCAACACTGCAACACACACATAGCACACCCAAACAC
Source organism: Monotropa hypopitys (assembly GCA_002855965.1). Lineage (NCBI taxonomy): Eukaryota > Viridiplantae > Streptophyta > Magnoliopsida > Ericales > Ericaceae > Monotropa > Monotropa hypopitys. The sequence continues at coordinate 14,358 of NMUG010000913.1, forward strand.
ACAACCACACTGAGTACACACACATACTGCCCCGAACACACATACACATGGACAAACACACATATAGATGCACGCACACGAACTTACCCGCACACACATCCACCGCCGCACGCCACTGCCGACCACTGCTCTCTCTCTCTCATCGCTTGACCTCCTCCTCCTCCCTCTGTCGCTGCTTGTACCTCTCCTTCTCTGTCATACACCGCACGCGCAGCTAAGTCGCATTGCCCTTGTTCCCATTGATCTCTCTCTCTCTCTCCTCTCCTTCTCTCGTGCGAGCCCTCCCTCTCTCTGCGATTTTAAGTTCAACGAATTTGTGTGTCTCGGGTTTGAAATTTTGGAGTTGAACAGCTAGGTTTGGCATTTTGTTTCTCAACCAATACATGTTTTGTGTTTTGGTTGCACACCTGTTGCAACATGTAATAAGCCACACACATACACACACCTTTTTTTGAATTTTTTTAATAAATTACACTTTCTCTCTCGTAGGTCCATTGTTATTAATAAGGCCCACAGGTTGAATTATTTTAGATTTTCAACTTAATTTACTTATTTTCTTTTCCTCGAATCCCGAATTAATATTTTATTCACCAATTTGGTTCAATCCTGGGAAATCTCATCGCTACCATTAAAAATTAAAAGTTTTAATCTCCCTATTTATTATTAATTAATAAATAACCCATTTTAAAATGTTCGTGTCTCACAACTCTCCCCCACTTAAAGAAATTTTGCCCTGAAATTTAGAAACGCACTTAACTTGACTAGATACAGATCTCCCATTACACTAATCACCCAATACCAATTACTCTCGTCTGAACACAATATTTCATACCCATGCATGCATAACAATAACTCTTTTCCCACACATATCATACGACTTTTACTCTTTCTTACATACAACACCATACAAATCACTGCATATGTACCCTAGTGTGATAACCGAATGACACTAGAGGCTTAATTTTAGATTAGCTTACTTCTCAAATAAATTCACACGCGTCAATCATATACCACAAGACCCAAGAATATACTACACACTCATACCAAGATGCATATGTGTCAAGCCCCAAATCAATATAGATATAACACTATACTCACACCAAATCTATACTCCTCATACATTTGCCTCAATTCTCACAATTAATTATTTTAATCTCATTTATCTTAAATAATCTCAATCCTCCTCACATCTAAAATCAACCCGCTTCTCTATTCCCGCTCTCACACTCTCTGTCATCACCAATTCCTCTTGCCTTTCTCGAAGGCTGAAGAGATATCATGTCTTGTTTGTTAAATTTTTGACGATTTATTTTAACATTGCTAATTTAAGAAATAATAAGGAATGCACCATCGCACCAAGGAAAATCTCTATACTCTGACTCTAAACTCAACAATGCTCTATTGTCCACAGTCCAGTTGACTCTACTAGTCTACAGAGCCTCTAAACCTCAAGCCCTGATACCAAAACTGTCATGCCCCGTCTCCAATGACTATAGATACAACCATCCAGGGATAGACGCGTGGCAAGAAACACTCACTAATCCAACAACTGTAGCAACAAACTGCTAAACTGGAACAAAACTACCAAACTAATATAAATAATGAAAATCTGATGATACACAATAAAAGCTCCAACTCAAACTCAACAACTAGCTCAACTCACTTTGAAATATAAAATCTCAACTCAACAAATGGGCTACAAACATCAGTCCAAACTCTCATTGCTGAAACAGGATACAAACAAACTCTCTATGAAACAATAGGGATAAACAATGCACATTAACTCAACATCTCACGTACTAACATAGATACAATCCCAAAACTAAAACAAAAACCACTATGATACAAATGAGATTAAACTCTCAATATACAAGGAAACACATGAAACAGAACTATCAAAAAACTCCCCACACACACTACTCCTGCTCAACTGCTGAACATATGGACTTTAAACTAATCTCAAATCAACGATCACCTGCATGGGAAAAGGGGGAGGGTCAGTTAGGGAAAGCTGGTGAATACTTATAAGAAAAACATAAAGAAAAGGAGCTAAAATAGCTATGGATCACTACTTCTCAAATAACACACCCTCTTTTGAAATACTCTTGTAACATCCCAACCAACTAAACCTTAATTAAAGAAATTTAATAACTTCTCTAGTGAAATATTTTTCAAAATCACTTTAATCCCAAACACCATAAGTCATAAAACAGACTAGACCAAACAATTTTCAAGTTATTTTCTTTAAAACCAAACTCAACCAAAATCTCATTAAAATAAATACGACAACGGAAGACTAATTCATAACCATAGATACATCTGATATCCCAACTACAACATAATACCAACTAATAAAAAAACACATACAACTCAAGAGGTCTCAACACAAGGTTATACTTTTTAGCCACCTGTCAACTGCTCTGCTAGCTCCAACTCAGCTAAGCCCTCAACTCCAAGCAACTGTAGTGGACCCAATCAAGCCTTTTCAAATTTGGATTTCTAAGCAAATAAAAGAAAGACAAAACACAATGAAATCCAGGAGTTTGTTAGATATGAATAGTTATACATATGATTAACAATAATTCAACAATAGAAATAAAATCTGAAGTACAAACCACCGCTACCACAGAAAAGTATGCTAAAACAAAACTGCTGAAAAGGCCACCTAAAGGACCCAAAATACCGTAACAAGTGACACAGGAGACAAGCAAATGCATCAAATACAAGTACTCAAAAGATGTAATGTAATATTTCACATGGACTCACAAGAATAAGGGTATGGGTATTAATCCTTTTCCATTCAATTTCATCGATTTCAAAATGATACACTAACTCAATTGCCATACAAAAATGTGAAAGCTTTTCAGTTATGATACAACTACACTTACCATTTTGATTACCTTTTAAATCATACCTTTGAACTCTAGACAATTGATCATTCCACTATGCATATGTTCATACCCTCGCAATGAACCATTTCCATTTAGAAACACTATTTTAACCCTTTCATACACACTAACATACATATGTGTGAATAGAACACTTCCCAACAATATACAAACCACTGCACACACAAATGGCCCTTTACGGGGCTTAATCACACTTCTATAAACATGCAACAAAGTATGAACCGACATTCTACTTAGCCAACACTTTATTTTCTTTATGGTGCTTTTTTATACTCATGTTGTTTCAGGTTCACATGCATTTCCACATCTTTCACCTTTATAACTCAACACATGCATAGCTTCACAAAGATGGCATAATTGCCCAACTTTATGCATAAAATGGCACCCTGTCCAGCTTTAGAAAATAGTTTGGCATTTAGCCTAGCTCTTTTAGATAAAAGTGGCGATATGCCCATCTCTTTACAACACATTGTCATCATGTCCAGCTCTTAAAGTAATTGGCCTTAAGCTCAGCTCTGTGAGTAACCACTACTTGATTCCACAATTCACTTCCCATTTTCATATGGCTCACCACACAACATCCATGTATACTATTATCATAAAATCAACACAACTTATGAACGTTTGGATTTATGCCTCGACATATACTATACATGCATCAACTTAAGCAAATGACACTCACATGCATTTATGCCATAGTTCACGCCAATAATTCACACACAACCAAGTCTATCACAAATTGAATTTTTTATCCAATGTTTTCCTTACTTTACAACCATGGCACATACACATGCATACATCATTCCTTGAGTTCATTAAGTTTCAACGTGTTACAATCATGCATAATTCCTTTACGTTTTATTCTCTTTTCTAACGAATTTCACCTACATTCGCATATATATAACCCTAACATCATATCTACCAGACTCACCGAATTACCGAAGGAACGATGCCAATGCTATCCCTTTGGAATGTTGGAAGCTTCGCTCCAAATTACCTGTACCAACCACAAATTCACAATCGGTACAACAATAGCGCATTACAAAAAAACTAATTGATTAAGACTAATACTCTATCACATGACCCAACCTGCTACTCCATACTCACAAGCATCTACGAATGCCTACAATTGAAGAATTCCCCAACATCACTAGGTCGTTACATGCTCACACCCAATTCCATGCACACCCACAATCACTTATAACAACAACCCATGAATCTAACATCCATCGGTCATGAGATCTAAATCCACATTACCAATCAACTCCACAACTCGATATGTTCTCCTAGAGATATATAAAATTCTAGATCTCTAACCCCAATCACTATCATCAACCCATCCTTACATGAACAAGGACACCCAACACCTTCTATAACAAGAATATCGAAACGATTCCACCATACATGACCCATACAACACAAGATCTAAGAAATTCCCAAAACGAAACTACAAGAATAAAGAAAGTATACCTTGTAGGATGATCTCTAGCCTTCGAGGATTCCAAAAATGGTCTCGGATCGCTCTTGGGACTTCGATTTGCCAAGGAATCAAGTGAATCTCTCTCTTTTCCATCTCTCCCTTTCTCTTGGAACAAATGGGTAAAATGGAGGCCAAAGTCGGAGTTCCAAACCCTAATACACGATTAGGGTAGTGTAAGTTTTATTTTTGTTGTTTTGTTTTCCGGGATCACTTGATCTATCAGGCTATCTACTATTTTAGTTTTAGAAGATAGATTTATTGTTGTGAAGACTCAAGCAAGAAGTTGAAGATCGTCGAGTAAAAAATTCTCCCGAGGCACGCGCTTTCAATGTCAGGTATAACTCTAAATTTTCGGCATATGCATATTGTTTATTTCTCATTAAATATTTTGGAGCATTTAATTTTCTATACATATATATACTAAGCTTTTTAAAATGATATATATATATATATATGTTTGTTTAAAAATTGTTTTTAAAAAGAATTTTGAAGTAAAAAATCTTTTTATTTAACTGCTCAGCGCCATCTGGCGCGCCGCGCGCTTTCGACGCGCCCTGGCCAATTTTTGTCCATTTTGATAAGTAGCTACAGAGCCGCTAGCGCTGTGGCGCTAGCACCGCGCTACATCAGTGTGTCGAAGTGCCGTGGCACTCTCGCCGCGCAAATCGAAATTTTGGCCAGCGCGTTGGAGCGTCGTGGCGCTCTCGCCACGCTAATCGAGAATAGGACGGATTTTTCAATCCGCGCGCCCTTAGCGCCGTGGCGTCAGGCCGCGCTTTAAAGCGCGTCGGTAGCATAGTGGCGCTCCGCTGCACCTGTCACATTCGGAAAATTTAATTATTTTTCATCCGCGTAAAAAAAAAAGTAATATCGATCGATTAAATATTTTTTTGGGGATTTAATCTTTAATCGTTCAGTTCCCTGCA
>NMUG010000914.1:0-19670 GCA_002855965.1 Monotropa hypopitys
TGGTAGTCTCGAGCATGCGCAAGAGACGAAATTGTTAAATATTTTGTGGACTCGCCAAGGTGCTCTAGGGTGGACCATAGTCGATATTAAGGGTATTGACCCTGCCACTTGCATACACTGTATTTATCTTGAGCACGATGTCAAGTCTTCTTGGCAACCACAATATCAATTAAACCCAAACATAAAAGATGTGGTTAGAGCCAAAGTGTTGAAATTGTTAAATGTTGGCATCATATACTCTATTGCTGATAGCAAATGGGTAAGTACTATTCAAGTGGTGCCTAAAAAATCAAGAGTGACCATGGTTAAAAATGCTAATGATGAGTTGATCCCCACCTGTGTTGTTATTGGGTAGCCAGTTTGGATAGACTACTAGAAACATAAGACATGCACGAGAAATTATCATTTTCCTTACCTTTCATTGATCAAATGCTTGAGAAGGTTGCAGGACATGCCTATTATTTTTTCCTTGATGGGTACTCACGATACAATCAGATAGAAATTGTCCTAAAGGACCAGGACAAGATCATTTTTACTTGTCCATTTGGTACTTTTGCTTATCAACGAATGCCATTTGGACTATGCAATGCTCCTGATACCTTTCAGTGCTGTTTGATAGGCATATTTAGTGATATGATGGAGAAGATCGTTGAAGTCTTTATGGACGACTTTTCGGTGTTCGAAAATAATTTTGAGTATTGTTTGTCCCATTTGGAGAGTGTGTTGGTGAGGTGCGAAAGTAAAGAGTTGGTATTGCATTGGAAGAATTATCATTTTATGGTAACTTCTGGAATTGTTTTGGGTCATATTATTTCGGCCAAGGGAAATTGAGATAGATCAAACAAAAATTGATCATATCTCTAATCTACTGATACCTAAATATGTTAAAGATGTGAGATCATTTCTCGATCACGTAGAATTCTATCGTAGATTCATAAAGAATTTCAATGCTATTTCACGACCTTTATACAATCTTTTGGTTAAGGATGTATCATTTAAGTAGACTTCAAAGTGTGAGGCAACATCCTCGACTCGTAAGAGGATGTTGACCTCCCCACCTATCATGCAATCACTGGATTGGAGATGTAAGTATGTGCGTGTATGAGTTATGTGCGTGTATGGCACACCCCCCACCCCCCACCCCACACAATCCCAACAATAACAACAAATTGTATTTTAAGATGATGTTACCTCCCCACAAATCCTATTTGTCACAGTAGAAATGGGCAGTCAGAACTTTGTTCGTGAAGCCAATGTATTTCATACTACTATCAACTTATAAATTGTTTTGTGCTCAGAACTAAATATCTATGAAACAGAAATCTCAAACATGAAATCTACAAAATCTTATATCATATATTACTAATTAATATTCAATCACTATCATTCTGATTGAAATGGGTATGATCATATGAAATGATATATCAATTACTATTAATCGAGTCATTAATAGTCCCATGATTACCTTTGCTAGTATGTGTCCCCCTCTAAAATTCAGCAAGGGTTGTGCATGGAGGAGCCAACTACAGCTACAGATGTTCTGCTTACATATCCCCCACCAAAACAGTTAGGAAACAAAAAGACAGAAAGAACATGCATAAACTGCAAAACAAAAAAATGAAAAGGTGGAGAGAGAGCAAAATTATACACTAACAATTATGCTTACTATCTTCTCCGGCATTTTAGGCGGCGGTAACCACTTTCGAACCACATTCATGCTTCTTCATCATGGCAAGATGTTTTTGTCCTTGAAGATGATACTTGAAAACAATTTCACTATTACAAACCACATCACATATCGTGCAAGTCCTAACAGCATCGGCTGCTGCCCCACCTTCCAAAACCTTCCGCCTCTTCGTTTCCAAATCCTCCGCCGGTTCACCTGCCTTCCTTCTAGCTTTCCCTTTCCCAACAGGATTCTCTCGTGGACCGATCATCAGATTTTCTGAAGCTACAGGGGGAGGTGCAGCTGCTTCTTTCAGTGTATCCATGTTTTTCTTGTGCTTCTTACCCAATTTATGCTGGTCAAGAACTTCCTTGGTGTCACACTCCAACTTGCAAACATCGCACCATACAGATTGTACGACCTTCGTTTTCTTTAGGACCCGCTTCCGAGTTTTGTTATTACCTCGTGGCTGAACCATTGGATTAGGCCACGATGTTGAGTTTGGATTTGCGGGCACCAACTGCCCCGGCCCATTTGGAGGTATTGGTACACCCTGTAAGGAAGTGGACAATGAGTAATGAATTAAGAACAATATGCAAAGGCAATGACATGTACAAAACGAGCAAGGAAGCCCAATTTTCATTAGCTACATATGTGCCACCATGGAAAGGTTACCAAAACTTGGTTATAAAATAAAAAAGAAAAGTGCATAGGGTGTTAACTAATCTTAACACGAGAACTCGAATTTACATAATGCATTGTCACACTGCAATACTTGACTAAGCAATGTGGGACAAAATCTAACATACTATTTTAATACTCACTCAAGCTGGAAGATAAATATTACAAAATCACAGCTTGTTACATAACTCGAAATGTGGTTTAAACAAAGATTTGATTGAAATTTCAGCTAACTGAGCACCTGTAGACACAAAAATAGTAAACACATCACCCTATCTTTTTTCGAACAATGTGATAATGTACTTCAATATGTTTTGTTCTCTCATGAAACACTGGATTTGAGGCGATATGTATTGCTGCTTGATTATCACAATACATCAATAAAGATAACTGCACACCAAATCATAACTCCTCAAGTAAAGCTCGCAACCATACAATCTCGCAAGTTGCAATACATATCATGGCTCGGTACTCTGCTTCAGCGATGGATCTTGCAACAACTGTTTGCTTCTTACTCTTCCAAGTAACGAGATTGCCACTAATAAAAGTACATTACCCGATTGTTGATCGCCTATCAGATGAAGATCTTGCCCAATAAGCATCGGTAAAGGCCTCAACATGCAAATGACCATTAAATCGATAAAAAAAGCACGTTCAAGATGAGCCTTAAGGTATTACACAATGCGAAGACAAGCTTTCCAGTGTAGAAGACATTAACTGGCTTACTACACTAACAGCAAATGAGATATTAGGACGTACTAGTAAGATAATTCAACTTGTCAACCAAGCGGCGATACTGGTCTGGATGAGGAAATATTTCCCCCTGATCAACACAAAATTTGAAATTAGGATCCATAGGAGTCTCCACAGGCTTCGATCCTAATAAATCAGTCTCCTTCAAAATTTCCAAAACATACTTCCGTTGGGATAGACTGGTCCTTTTATTTCTTGCTACCTCGATACCCAAGAAATACCGCAATTTTCCCAAGTCTTTAGTGTGAAAATGACGTTGTAAGAATTGTTTCAACTCAACAATATCTTTCCGGTCATCCCCATTAATGATGATATTATCGACATACACAATCAACACAATTTTTCCTCGATCTGACTGAATAGAGAAGACAGAATGATCATAATGAGAACAACGCATACCAAATTGTAACACAGCATCACTAAACCGTCCAAACCAAGCTCGAGGTGATTGCTTGTGGACATAGAGAGTTTTCCGGAGACGAAACACCTGAGAACGCTCCCCTGAGCAGCAAATCCAAGTGGTTGCTCCATATAGACTTTCTCGTATCAGATCCACATGTAAGAAAGCATTTTTGACATCCAACTAATACAAAGGCCAACCAAGGTTGGCATCAAGAGAGATAAGAACCCGGACAAAACCAATCTTGGCAAAAGGAGAAAGTCTCGGCATAATCAACCCCATATGTCTGAGCATAGCCTTTGTCTAGAAGGCATGCCTTATACCGCTCTAGAGTGCCATCCGGATTATACTTGACAGTAAAGACTCAATGACAACCAACAGTGGACTTTCCCGGGAGAAGAAGAACCAACTCCCAAGTGCCATTATCATGGAGAGCAGACATTTTAGCCTTCATAGATTTCCGCCACTCAAACAAAGAAAGAGCTTCCCGTATAGTGTTAGAAACATATACGAAAGAAACTAACGAAGTAAAAGCGCGAAGAGAATAAGACAAATGATCATAAGACATGTAATTAGAAATAGGATGAGAAGTGCAACTGTGACTACCTTTATAGAGAGCAATGGGAAGATCAAGATTTGATGTGGAGGGTAGAGGACAAGGAACTACCGGATCTTCTAATGGAGGAGGCGTGGTGGCAGGCTGTGATGTGGCATGTTGTGATGGTACTTTTGGCCGACGAACATACACCTATAAGGGTTTTACAGGAGGGGCATAACCAGATGGTACGGCTATAGAAAACACAGACTCAAACGCAGGTAAGCAATTTAGAGAAACTGAAGCTGAATAAAAAGGTAAAGACTCATTAAATGTGACATCAACACACACACAAAATGATGACGAAGAGATGGGGAATAACACTTATATCCTTTTTGAGTGCGAGAGTAACTGAAAAAGACATATCGAATAGATCGGGGATCAAGTTTGTCCCGACCAAGATCAAGAGCGTGGATATAACATGTGCACCCAAACACTCGAAGTGGTAATGAGTGCGTATTTGACAACCAAGAACGGTAGATGGCATACACTTTATCAAGTAACATATCGTAAGAACAGCATCACTCCAATAAGGCTTAGGGACTTGCATTTGAAATAATATTGCACGCATAACTTCTGATAGATTGTGAAACTTGCATTCAGTAACCCCATTTTGATGTAGAATCCGAGCACTAGAAGACTGGTGAATAATGTCATGATCATCAAAAAACTGAGTGTATTATAAAAATATTCGCATGCATTGTCTGAATGAAATATACGAATGCAGGTATCAAACCGAGTCTTAATTTCAATATAAAACTTTTTAAAAATAGAAAACTTTGATCGTGCTTTCATAAGATAAAGATATGTAACACGAGAAAATCGAGAAAAATAACATAGTAGTGAAAGCCAAACACGTTGGGAGTATGAATGGGTCCCCAAATACCCGAATGAACCAACTCGAAAGGACACGACACACAACTCTAAACTCTAGGATGAAAGGACAATCTATGATGCTTTCAATACTCATAGACTTTACAAGGCAAAACATCGACATGGCTACATGAGCGCGCTAACCTTTTAAGGTTTTGAAGAGATATATGGCCGAGACGACAATGATGTTGATATGGAGAAATGGATGACTGAAGGGAAATAGAGCTGGGGTGAATATCATCATTACAGTAATACAAGCCACCACGTTTAGTACCATCACCACATCTTCCTTCATGTCTTTAGATTTTGAAACACACAACACAACCATAAGGAAAAAATGTGGCTGTGAAATTCAAAGAATTGATAAGTTTACTAACGGACATAAGATTTAATGGAAAACGAGGAACTTGCAGTACAGAGTTCAAAGTAAAAGAGGAAGTAACAGAAAGAGACCCAAAACCAGTAACATCAGTGGTAGAACCATCAGGTAAGGTAACACGAGATGGTTTACCGATAGGCCGATGATCAGAAAGAATAGTAGAAATGCAGTCATATGATCTGATGCACCTGAATCGATAACCCAACGAGTAAAAGAACGGGAAGACCCAATACAAGAAACAGAAGAAATTGTCTGAGATAGCGTAGCAATAGAGGAACGAGTCTGAAGTGACACAAGACATTGGTACTCCTCTGCGGAAATAGTCAATGTTGCATCATCTGAATGAGTAACCTATCCAACATCTATAGAATTAGTAACCCGAGGAGTCTGAGGGAAACCATGGATATCATAGCAATACTCCATTATGTGACGTGTCCCTCTACAATTCATACACCATCTAGAACCACAGTCTTGACCTCCTGACGGATGACCACTACGATTAAACCTGCGACTACTATGATTACGGTCGCCACCACCACCATATACACGATGACGAAATCCCGAATCATGGTTACTGCTAAAAGACAAACCAAATCCACAGGAAACAACAGGAGAAGAACTAGTAGCCATGATAAATGATCCACTTCAGATTGCGGAATTGAAACCCAAGAATTGGCAAACCACCAACTATAAAGAACGGAAACAACAATCAACCCAATCAGACATTAAAATTACCCAACACGACGACAATCATCCATCACCACCATAAGCAATAAATCAAACAACCAGTCAAGCACTGATAACCGACAACACGCCACCGAGTAATCATGCTTCTATGGGTAATAATAGTAAGATCAATATGGAACAATCAAGAACCTGTAACTGCTCAAATAAACCACGACTAACACCCTAACTTATCAGATTGCGCTGAAACACAATAAAACAGTAAAGAAACAAATTGACCAAACCAGCCACTATACGATGAAAAGAAAAACCATAGAGAAGCAGCAAAGGCGAGTCCAACAAGCACTAACATCAAGCAACTAGAACCCAAAATGAGTTTAGTTACATGGGCATGCAAAATATACAGGACACTAAGTATTGTGCACTAAACAAGCAAAGAGATAATATATCCAGAATAGAAATAAACACTGTTGCCCTTCGTAAAGTGGTCTACGCCCTGAACAGTACGGTGTATGCTACTCATACCTCTGTAGCCAAAGCTTTCATATATTAGCTTAGCATTCTGACTAATCTAATCAGTGAAGGGTGGCCAGTAAGCTAAAATTTGAATTGCAAGCTTTGCAAAAGTTTAGTTCGTTTATAAAATATTGATTAAAGGCCTTTGGAATGCAAAACTAGTATGTGAATATCAAAACAGAGCATTAAATAAGTACTGAGAAGAACTGGAACAGGAGAGAGGGAGAGAGAGCCATACTCGCCATATCTACTAAAGCATGTGCCAGTCTTCCATACTTACAGTAGGCTTGCATCCATCTTCTGGTTTCAAAAACAAGGCTACCCAATACTCAGAATTTTAGAAACAATACGTAATACTGCTCTAGTCTTGGAAGCCCTTCTCAAATCTCAAACATTGTCCTAAGCCATGTATTTTTTTACCCTTTTGCAAGTCTTGCATGTCCAGCTTCTGAGAATAAAGAAACTCGAGCAACTCAAAATTTTCTAATTTTTTCTTTTTCAAGAGTTTTTCTTACCAAAAGATGCCCCTCAATAGAAATACCAAGGATTGCTTTTATAGCCAAAGGGGAGGGAGAAACATTCTTCCTTCGGGACTGAGTCTGCAGGTTGAACGCGCGAGCAGACTGCCGCACCTTGCCAAATACGTGAAAAACACAGCATTCGAAAAATAACAGGGCGTACGCCATGCTAAAATCTGACATATGCTATCCAAGAACGGGCATATGTCATTCTATGGGCAAGCATATACTTGGACCGAACTCCCAAGTTTGACTTAGTCAACGTTTGACTGGTCAACCATAGCATACGCCTTTGTAACAGTGTGTATGCCATGTCGATTATAGCGTACCCATAACTCGTCTAATTCAATGTTTTGCTTCATTTCTAGTATTTAATAAGGATTTTCTCAGTTTTCTAAGATTTCGTGACCAGTCCAAGATTTGTTATGGGTATATCGGTCCACTTTCAACATCAGGAAGACATCCAACTATTGCTAAAGGACTTTCCGGGGTCCAAATTGGGGTGTCTACAGGAAGACTTGTGTACTACGTAGACCGTTAACTGCTTGAAATGTGTCATCTCATACAAACTAGTTAGATGATTCTACTTACCACGAAAATTGAACTTGGATTTGGAAAGAGAGTAGTAAATCGCATGCTTAAGAAATATCTACCTATCGTTAGATTCGTTACACTCGTTATAGAAAAAGATGAAATCAAAACTACAATAATAGAAGAAAAAACAAATTAGAAGTTGTGATATCCATTTTGCAGAGGCCAATAAGTAATTCACCACACAACAAAATCACATCAGATGCATTGGAGTATAATCCCTATGGTTTCCTAATGCTATCTCGCGAACTGAATTGACGCCAAGTGTAAAAGATAAAGTATTACCGTATGAAAAAATGAGACATGCGTCTTCATATCTAGGATCCAAGTATCACCACAAAAACTGGCATGTGGACAGTCACGTACCAAGAAATTTACCATAGTGAGCACACCCTACGAATTGCAGCTGTAATAATTTATTTTCCTAATCTATTACAATGAGATTATATTTAGCTTGACTTTCATTACTAGCAACAAAATTTTGTACTACATAATTTTGTTATAAAATGCTCAAAAATATAAGCACAAAAAAATAGATTTTCATGCATTAATTCTGTAAATTATATTGTTCTAATTGATCTCGAAAGATATTGTAGAATAAAATTATTCTTTCTGACTTTTTAAAAAGTATTTCTCCATTAACTATTTAAAAAATCAAACAACTAGACTAACAATCCATGAACCAATTGTTGTAAATCAACCAACGTTATGAAGATAAAGTTGATGGATCAATTGAAAAACATCTATTATTATCAAATTATATGCAATAGTAGTATGTTGCAAATTAGTGTTACACTTACACTGATGAAAATATTTAGAGGTAATAGTGGAATCTTGAGTAGGCCATCCTTGCTGTGGAGGCATAAGGCGACAAGCTTATGAAATGGACGTTGGATCATGTACCCACACTTAGCCAATGTGAACTCGCCAAGTGAAAACCCTCAAATCTACAACAAACATTAGATTGGGAGGGATTTGAAAGGGGTATATTTTGTCAAAAACTTTCAAAATGCTACAAAAATATTAGGTCAAATCTGAAATGGCCAATTGGCTGGCTATGAATATGAAGTCTAAACAACACCCACAATCCTAAACTTAGGATACAGACTCATCACCCTTGCCCGAATTCAAGAAAATAGATCTGTAACCCATGGGTTGAGATAAGTCAAGTGTTCTTAGTTGAAGATTTGAGGAAAAGCTTGAACTTGAGGATAGAGATGAAGGAGAATTTTTGTTAATCAAGGCATGATTTTGTTTATGTTCAGTTCTCGAACATTGGAATATACAATCCAGAAACTAGTTTGTCAATATCAAGATGTTGAGAGTAAACAAGAACATGGATAAGTCTTTCATCACTATGGAACATGCAGATCTAACAGTAGCTCAGTTGACTAGACATACAAATTCTGCTGCTGATTAACCTTGAAAAACTTTTGGCTCATTATGCATCCATTTGGCTTCACATGCATAAATGAGCCAACTAACACCTCTGAAGAGTCTAGAAAAGATCAATTATCAGTTTGACAGTACAGCCTTTAACCAAAAAACATCAAATTGTAAGCTCAAACAGAAGCAAACATGGAAATTTTAATGAGACAATTTAACAAAAACATTAAGAGATCACAGGTCAACTAATCTGCATTTTGGGTACTTTGCAGTGGCTTCTGATCTTAGAGTTACGAACATCTTCTTTAAGAAGAGAAATAAACACCTAATCACCTTTAAGAGTGAGTCTAATAGAAGTCAAATAGACTATTTTCTAATTAGAGACGCAAACCGCTTAGTATGTAAAGATTGTATGGTTATCTCTAGAAAATGTTTAGTCACAATATAGGCTTGTAGTTCTAGATATTTACTTGAAAGATCAACAAAGGATTAAAGAAAAGGAGAGTAGAAATCCACGAACTAAATGGTGCAGTCTACGAGGAAAGAACTTGGAGATATTTCGGGACAAGATATTAAAAGAAGCAATATGGAATTTGAAACACAATAGTGAAGGGATGTGAAATGTGAAGACCGACTGTATTAGAAGAATATTGCAAGAGGTCCTCAGAGAGTCAAACGGGAGAGGCTCTACTTCAAAAGAGATGTGGTAGTGGACTGACGAGGTCCAAGCCATATTTAAAGTTAAAAATAGTGCTTTAAAAAGTGTCAGTAGGACAAAAATGAGGACAACTTTAGGACCTATAAATAATCTTACAATAAAGCTAAGAAAGGCGTGGGGAAGGCAAAATATGAAATCATTTGAGAATTTTTATGCTAGACTAGATAGTAAGGATGGAGAGAATATCTTATAAACTTGCCAAATTGAGAGAAGAAAACAAGAAATTTATCTCAAGGTAAGAGCATTAAAGACACTGTAGGGTGTTAGTGAAGGATGATAAGATTAAGGGAAGATGAAAGTCGGAAGTGACAAATGCATAGAGAAGGATGAGGTCTGGCAAGGCTTTAGGATCAAATGGCTTTCTTATTAAGGTTTGAAAGATCCTTGGGGGTATTGGAGTGTCGTGGTTGACGAAGTTCTTCAACTAGATTATTCTATCTAGAAAGACGCTGATGAGTGGAGGAGTGTCCTAGTACCCATATATAAGAATAAATGGGATGTTCAAAGCTGTAATAATTATAAAGGCATTAAATTGATGAGTCCTACAATGTAAGTTGTGGGAAAAGGTTATTGAGCATTGCCTATGGATGATGATAAAGGTGTCAGAGAATGAGTTTGGGTTTATGCCTGAAAAATCAACAATAGAAACATTATACTTGTTAAGAAAACTAGTTGAGAAGTATAGAAAGAAAAATAAGGATCTTTACATGATTTTCAGACTTGAAAAAAGCATACGATAAGGTGCCTAGAGACGTTATATGGTGGGTCTTGGAGAGAAAGAGAGTGACAGAAAGGTATATTGATGTGGTTAAAAACATGTATGAACGTGTGGTTACTACTATTAAATACCTAGTAGAAGAAACTAACGAATTTTCAATTACAGTAGGACTGCATCAAGGATCTGCTTTGAGCCCCTACCCATTTGCCTTAGTTATGGATGAATTGACTAGACACATTCAGAATGTTGTACCATAGTGTATGATGTTTGCGGATGATATTATCCTAGTTCACGAAACTGCAAGTGACATTAATGCTAAACTAGAAACCTGAAGAGAAACATTGTAGTCACAAGATTTTAGGACCAATAGGAGTAAAATGGACTATACATAATGTAAGTTTGGTGACATACAAAATGTTGAGTGTTCACAAAATAACCCTCCAAGATCAAGAGATACCAAGAAGCTAACGTTTTACATATCCTGGATCAATTATTAGTAAGGATGGAGAAATTATGAAGAATGTAACACATAATCCAAGTCCGATGGATGAAGTGGCGAAGTGCCTCAAGAGTGTTGTGCGTGTGCAAGATACCCGAAAAGTTAAATGGAAAATTATATTGTACTGTTATATGACCAGCCATGTTATATGGCACGGAGTGCTGGGACACTAAGAAACAACATTCAAGTAAGATAAGTGTAGCCGAAATGAGAATGTTGAGGTGGATGTGCGGTAAGACTTTACAAGATAGAGTTAGGAACGAAAATATTTGTGGAATGTTAGGTGTAACATCGATAGAAGACAAGATGAGAGAAAATAGATTAAGATGGTTTGAACATATCTGTCGTAGATCGGATGAGCGGTATTTAGAAAGAGTGACCTAATTTTGGTAGACGGTAGTACTAAGGGGACAGAAATACCAAAACTGACTTTAAAAGTGGTAGTTAGAAGAGACCTAGGTTTTTTAATATCAAAGAACACAATGCTCTTGACATAACTCTATGAAAAAGACAGATTCATATAGCCGACCCCAATTGATTGGGATTAAAGGCTATTTTTGGTTTGATTTAGGTCAACTAATCTGCATACCATCCTCAAGGGATTACAAAATAGTAACCTTAATGTGTGGTCTTAAAATATTAACCCAATCAACCTCATCATATGGGGCTCCTCGGAAGAATTCATTCTTTGGCCAGATTCTGGTTCAATTTAGAGCAGACTAGCTGGTTCATTTCACTTTCAATCATTACCCAGGTGGCCATTGACGGGTAGATTTCCTTAGTAGTTAACTTATTGTCTGAACCATACTCAAGTACCAAATCCTCTCAACCAGAGTAAACACAAAGACGGTTACCCGAGATATAGAAACACAAGATCTCCCATGTATTCTAATAGAAGTTGAGATTATTTTGCAAATGTTGTAATTGATAGGGGTGAATATGTAATTGTTTGTATTGGTTGTTATTTCTGTTATGGATGTTAAGTCGGTTAAGAGGGGGAAGGTTATAAGGGGAAATGAGGGATGTGTTTAGGGGGAATATAGGGAGCCAATTTCTCTCCTCTTTACTGTAATATCTCCCTTCTATCTTTTTCCATTCTTCTTCATATGTTATTCTTTCCTTGGAAACATCAATAAAGTTGAGTTCTGAGCAATTCCTTTACATTTTTACAAAGAAGGTTTATCATTTGGCATCAGAGCTTATCACAAATCAGGGCAGAAAATGCCAGATTGCAAGAGACAAAACAAATAGATGAAGCAATTCACAAGCTGGTTGAATCAACAAATAGTTCAGTCCAGAGGTTATCATACAAGATGGTCAAGCTGCGTCCATGGAATCAAGGAATCAATGGAAGGAATCAAGAATTTGAATACAAACCTAAATTCCAAGTATGATCAGATTAAAGAAAAGGTATCTTCCTCATCATCCTCTCCATTATTGCCAAATCCACATCAGAGTCTAGGGCTTTTGGCCAAGGACAGTTGAGAACTTTTCAACCAAAACTTGATTTTCCAAATCCACATCATCAAGAACCTAGGGTCTTTTGGCAAAGAACAGTTGAGAACTTTTCAACCAAAACTTGATTTTCCAAATTTTTTTATGATGATCCAGAAGATTAAATTTATAAGTGTGAGAAGTATTTCAAACTAAATATGATCAAGGAAGGTCAAAAACTACGATTGGCCTCATTACACATGGAGGATAAAGCAATGCAATAGTATAGGTGGTTTGAAAAGTCTCATATCGTAAAGACCTGGAAGAAGTTTACTAAGGTTCTTCTCCTTAGGTTTGGTAATGTTAACTTTGAAGATGCAATGTGCCATTTAACAAAACTAAGACAATAGAGTTCTGTTAAGATACATCAAGAGAAATTTGAAGAATTGGCCAACAAAACTAAAGGATTAACAAAAGAATTCTTCATAAGCTGCTTTGTGAGTGGTTTGAAGGATGAGATATAAGGATTACAAATGTTCCAACCAAAAACAATCTCCCAAGCCATGGGGTTAGCATGTTTACAAGAAGAGACTGTAGAAGTTTTAACAAAAAAGAACAAGGGACCAACGAATATTTCCTTTCCACATTCATCTTTACAGAAAACACCAGATTCTGCAAACAAGATTCCAGAGGCAAGTGGGATTAAGAGGATGACTCCAACAGATTTTGATGACAAGAGAGCAAAAGGGCTATGCTTTGGATGTGATGAAAAATATTTCAAATGACATGTATGCAAAAAGAAACAGCTTTTATGATGGAGGATGAAGAAGGTATTTGAGGAAGTTCAACAGGAAATTTCACAAGAAGACAGTTCATAGGGGTTTCACATTTCTGTACATGCATTGTCAGGGATCCAATCCTATAAAACTATGAAGATAAAGGGGGTAATCAAAAAAAGTTAGAGCGAACATTTTGGTGGATTCAGGGAGCAGACACATTTTTTGGATCCAGGAGTGTCCAAAAGGGCAGGGGTCAGAATCCAACCTACAAGTCCATTATTTGTTGTGCTGGTTGATGGTTCAAAGATTTGTAGTAAGGCTATGGTCAAGGAGCTTCCCTGGTATGTACAGGATACTGAGTTTATTACAGAAGTGAGGTTACTACCTTTAGGAGATGTGACATGGTTCTAGGGGTTCAATGGCTATCAACTTTGGGCCCAGTTCTTTGGGACTTTAAGAATCTGCAGATGCAGTTTTCTGTATCAAGAAAACAACTAGTATTAAAGGGGGATTTCACAACTGAGATTCAAATCGTGGATGCAAAGAGGATGCAACGTATGCTCAACAAGCAATCCACAAGGGTTTTGGCACGGATGTGCAGTCTACAAGCTATCATGACTCCTGCAGAGGTACCTTCTGATTTCTTGAAAATTCTGAACACTTTTGAAGATGTCTCATGGAACCCAAGGGATTACCTCCTGTTCAAATTCATGACCATCAAATTCCTCTAAAACCTGGAACACAACCTCCTAGTATTAGACCCAACAGATATCCCCACATCCAAAAGGATAAAATTGAGAAAGTTAAGAAGAAAATGATGGACTGAGGAGTGGTAAGGCATGGTGTTTCTCCATTTTCTTCTCCAGTAATTGTTAGTCAAGAAAAAAGATAATACTTGTTGAATGTGCATTGATTATAGGACACTAAATCAAGACACAATCAAGGACAAGTTCCCTGTCCCTATAATTGATGAACTATTGGATGAATTGAATGGGCCAAAGTTTTTTTCAAAATTGGATCTGAGATAAGGATACCACCAAATTAGGATGAGCCCTAAAGATGTAGAGAAGATATCTCTTAGGACACATGAAGGGCACTATGAATTTTTGGTCATGCCTTTTAGTTTAATCAATGCCCCAAGCACCTTCCAAAGCTTATGAATGATGTGTTTGGGCCTTTCTTGAGGAAGTTGGTGCTTGTGTTCTTTGATGGTATATTAATCTTTAGCAAGACTTGGACTGACCACTTACAACATGTCACTCTACAACATGTCACTCTGATTTTGGCCAAATTGAAGAAACATCACCTTTTTGACAAAATGTCCAAATGTGTTTTTGGGAAGCAACAGGTGGAATGCTTAAGGCGTATTATTAACAGCCAAGTGTGGTCGTTTATCCCTCCAAGATCAAGACTATGATGGGTTGGCCTAGGCCCCAAAACATTAAGGCTCTTAGGGGATTTTTGGGTCTAACTGGTTACTATAGGAGGTTTATTAAGAATTATTGAAAAAGATGTCAACCCTTGAATCTATTATTAAGAAAAGATGATTTTGGGTGTACCACCGAAGCTGAAAATGCAATTACTATGCTCAAGAATGTCGTGTCCACAACTCCTGTACTAGTGCTTCCTGACTATTCTAGGTCTTTCATTTTGGAGTGTGATGCATCTGGGAAGGTGTCGGTGCAATATTCATGCAGGAAGGTAAGCCAATAGCATTTTATAGTAAGGCCTTGTATGCAACCAGTTTGGGTTTATCTACATATGAGAATGAATTATTAGCATTAGTGATGTCATTTACCAAACGGAGACACTATTTGTTGGGAAGGAAATTCCTTATCAAAATTGATCACCATAGCTTAAAATTTCTATTAGAGAAGAGGGTTACTACTCCCATACAACAGAAATAGCTGTCCAAATTGATGAGTTTCAATTATAAGATTGTGTACAAGTCAGGCAAAACCAATGTGGTGGCAGATGCTCTTTCAATAATGGATTCAGAAAATCAGTTGGGAGCAGCAGAACAAGGAGGCCTTACAGCCTTGTCAGTGGACATTGGTAGTTAAGTTAAGGAGTTGAAGGATAGTTGGCTGCAAGATCAAGAATTGGAAAAAAATCATCAGTGGCCTACAAAATGATCCTGCTAGTCATCATACTTTTATTTGGCATCATCAAATGTTCTAATACAAATCAAGACTGGTGGTGGGAAACAGCCATCAATTCAGACTCAAGCTTCTCCAAGAACATCATGTCAGTCCACCTGGGGGTCATTCAGGAGGTGAAAGAACATACCAAAGGTTGAAACAAGCTTTCTTTTGGAATGGTATGAAACAAGCAGTGCTCCAATATGTAGCAGCATGCGACATATGTCGGAGGCATAACAATGAAAATGTGTCATATCATGGGTTCCTACAACCCTTGCCTATTCCTGATAGGTTGTGGAGTGACATTTCCATAGATTTTATAAAAGGGTTTCCCAAATCTTGCAGTAAATCTGTCATTTTTGTAGTGGTTGATAGGTTAAGCAAGTATGCCCATTTTATAGCTTTAGGAAACCCCTACACTGCAACTACTGTGACTCAAGTCTTCTTGGATAAAAATTTCAGACTTCATGGGATGGCTAACTTCATAGTTTCAGATAGAGATCCTATTTTCACTAGTAGTTTTTGGAATAAATTATTCAAGCTACAGGGTACCACTTTAAGCATGAGTACTGCCTACCACACTCGTTAAGATGGCCAAATTGAGGTCGTAAATAGGTGTGTGGAGAATTACCTAAGATGTCTTACTAATGATAGACCTACCTTGGAGCAAGTGGTTACCACTTGCTGAATGGTGGTACAATACTACTTTTCATGTGTTTACTGAATTTGCCCCATATAAGGCCTTGTATGGCCAAAAGACTCCTAACCTCATGCACCATGTATCTGGTGGTACAACAATATCGGTAGCAGATGGGTTGTTGCAAGGGGCACTATTCTTTAATTGCTCAAGCAGCAATTGGCCACATCATATCATAGGATGAAGCAAATTGCAGACCAACGCAGATCTGAAAGAGTGTTTGAAGTGGGAGATTGGGTCTTCCTAAAGCTTCAACCTTTCAAACAGATTTTTGTGGCTTTCAGAAGAAATGATAAATTTGCTCCTAAATTCTTTGGACCTTATCAAGTCATAAAAAGGGTTGGACCAGCGGCTTGCAAACATCAATTGCCTCCTACTTCATAGATTCACCCAGTTTTTCATGTATCCCTGTTAAAGAAGAAGTTGGGGGACGGAACAGTGGTACAATCTGAATTATCTCTTACTGGAAAGGATGGGCAGCTGCTAGTAGAACCCTCGGCTATCTTAGATAGTAAGCTGGTCAAAAGAACAATCGGCCTCACACCTTGGTTTTGGTGCAGTGGACCAATTCTATTCCTGAGGATGCCACATGGGATAGTTGGCAAGATTTGCACCAGAGGTTTCCACATTTCCAACCTTGAGGACAAGGTTGTTCTAAAGGGGGAAGTCATGATAGTAGTTGGGATTATTTTGCAGATGTTGTAATTGATAGGGTGAATATGTAATTGTTTGTCTTAGCTGTTATTTCTGTTATGGCTGTTAAGTTGGTTAAGAGGGGGAAGGTTATAAGGGGAAATGAGGGATATGTTTAGGGGAAATATACGGAGACAATTTCTCCCCTCTTTACTGTAATCTCTATCTTCTATCTTTTTCCATTCTTCTTCATCTGTTATTATTTCCTTGGAAACATTAATAAAAATTATGTTAGGTAGAAACATTAACAAAAATTATGTTAGGTAGAAACATAACTATGATCATCAAATAATTCCTCAATTTCATCAAAATCAACATATTCTCACTATGTTTCTATTGTTATTTAAACCAGAACGGCAACGTAAATAACCAGAACAGTGAGGTAAAACAAAACAAACTCTTGCAAACAACAAATCAATCACTTACAGTTGCATACACAGTTGACTCATAATGCGGAACCACCTCATTCGCCGACCAATTATGCAAAGAAGTGGAATTTGGGTCCTGATAATACCCAGATGAAACAGACATCAGGTGATGAGGATAGGCTACATGGGTCTGGTAGGTCTCGAACCCACCACCACCACCATGGCTTTGTGCCAACGAGCTAACAGAAGCGTACGGGTGAACCGCAGGCCCAGTGCTATAATCGAGTTGATGAGGGCCAGTTGATTGGTTAGTGTTAGGGTTTGGGAGATTGTAGTGGGAGGGATAACTGGTGGTGTAGAGAGGATTAGAGATGGATTGTACCAACGAGCTAACAGAAGGGTGAACCGCAGGCCCAGTGCTATAATCGAGTTGATGAGGGCCAGATGATAGGTTAGTGTTAGGGTTTGGAAGATTGTAGTGGGAGGGGTAACTGGTGGTGTAGAGACGATTAGGGTTTTGCATTTCACTCCGCCTGTTGTGTAGCTTCAGTTAGGTTGGGTGGGGGGGAGAAGATGGGGTTTGGGGGAGCAAAAATGCTACTGGCACGGAACACATGAAATGTACAAATCTGCTGGGGTAATTATATAGTGTGGTCGGTCAGACACCTTGAACACAAACAAAAAAATTGTTTTATTTTGTACATAGAATTTAAAGTACTGAGATTAATTATGTTAGACTATTTATTCTAGAATTAGTTGTGTTACATTACATACCCAATATTATGTTTGATTCGTTTGGGATTAATTATCAGATATTTTTTTTAAACATGGATTTGAAAGATATAATCTTTACTGATGCATGAATTGTTGCTATGGATTTGAAAGATTAATTCTCATTTTATGTTCTATATCGATATATATTGTTCAATATATCGACATCCTTGATTGTTAAAAATTTGGTTAATTCCTATGACATATCAAAATGTCTATTGCATTCCCATTGAATTCCTTTATATGTTGATATGTTGGTTGATCATGTATCAAAATATAAAGGCACTCAATATTTCAAATGTTGCCGAGATTTGCTTGCATATTGAAATGTATGCTCAAGTATATTGAAATACTTGGGCATTGTTCTCAAATGAGGAACCATTTCCCCTTGATATACCGAAATGCCCCCCCTCCTCATATCAAAATGAGGATGCGATGGTTTCTTGCTCTTCTTGAAAATTACTTGGTATATCGATATATGGACTATGTATATAGATATGTGTTCCACATGGATTACATATCGAAATGTTGTTGGTTCTTATTCAAATGCTCAAGTCCCTTAATATCAATATGTATACTGTATGGCTTCCATATCGAAATGTCTTCCACATTTCGGTATACCTCTCAAAAACCCTTCCATGTATATAAATCCATTTTTGTTCAATTTTAACTCACATCAAATCGGATATTTTGACAGTCTTTCTCTTTAAACACCCAAGGTATGTATTTGTCACCTTCTATATAGATTTTGAGGCCCTTTATCTTGGATTTGATCAAAAACCTGTATATTAAACTTGTAGATCTCATTCTTGGCTCTCCAGAACATCGGTTCTTTCCTTGATTCTTTCAAGTTTGTTATCCGAGTCTCCTCCAAGCACCTCCAAGTATACTTATATTTTACATATCTTTCTTGTATGTGTATATTGCTCTTGTTTATGTTGATTCCTAGCATCTTGGAGATACGATGTCATACAAAGTTATAATTCTAGTAATATCAATCTTGAATTGGAAAGAAAATTTAAAAAAATAAAAAATATTGAGAGAGATCTTATTGAAGCTACGAATACTATAAAGATGAATGATTGTGAGACTATTAGACTTACTGAAATATCTTGCACTTGTAAAAATAAATATGATTTGGGTTTTATCGATCCTCCTTGACTCGATAAAGTTAAACATACAAAATCTAAAAATCCATTCAATTTGTCTCTGATGGTATTATTAATGATTCTCCATTCTCTTATTGTTTTGATCCTTCCAAGATAAATAAAATAATTTCTTTGAGCTTTCAGGATGAATCTAATAATTTGAACGAAAATAAGAAATTGTGGTGACCGAACCCACGCCCTGAGAAGAAAAAGGGTCACATAAGCTAAACACCCACGAGTCGGTTTGTCCGGCCCAACTAGGGCTGCACATCGGACGGAATGGAACGGAAAAACTCATTTCGGAATTCGGAACATTTTTTCGGAACTAATTTTTTCGTTCCAATTTCGGAACTATTTTTTTCGGAAATTTTATTTTTGTTCCAATTTCGGAAATTTCGGAAATTTCGGAAATTTCGGAATTTTCGGAATTTTCGGAATTTTCGGAAATTCAATATTTTTGAAAATTTTCGGAAATTTTTCGGAATTTTGGTTAAATTTTCAAATTTTTTTATAACTTTGAAATTTTTATTGTACTAGAAATTTCAACAATATCTTCTGATGAAAAAAATAATATGATAATATTGATATAAATGCATATTAAAGAGTATAATATCAAATTTTTTCAATATTTGCAATTTTCAAAATTATTATATAATTAATTG
>NMUG010000915.1:0-19665 GCA_002855965.1 Monotropa hypopitys
TTATAAACATGTTTTCATGCACAATTAAATCAAATTACATGTTTTAACACCATCAACTTCCCAAAATTCATTCAAAAATTCATCTCTCAGATTTTCTTACAAAGTTCATGAAGAAATTCTTTAAAAACTGCAACTACACATGGATTTAATGGAAGCTATACTGATTACTAAACTTTTACTGTAGATTACAATCTTCAAAGCTTAGATTTAATCTCCTCCCAAGTTCTTTCTCCTCAAATCACTCTTATTCTTACAACACAAGACATACGGGAGAACAAGAGATAGCTAACAGATTTTTACTCCAAGCACAAGACAAATTTTGCCTCCTAAGGAAGATGATTCCATGTATTTCACCCACTCTTTACAAGTTACTCCTACCTAGTCTTATTCCATGCTTTTCACTCACACACACATGAATTCTTTACTTGTTTTAATCAATTTTTTTAAACTCTTAATTTTATTTAATAAGTAAATCATACTTTTATTTAGTTTCCGGGCTCGGTTATCACATTTTCGATTCTCGATTCGATTCACGATTTGACAACTATGTTTCGAAGGACTTCGTAGAAGGCTCGACATTTGTTTGAAGACCGACTGATGAATCGGTTCAATGCAACCGCCATGCCAATCAATTTCAAAACGTCTTTGAGGGTCTTTGGGTCTTCTAACTTGGGACTGTCAATAGCTGCGATGGGTCAGCCTCTTTGTCTCGATAGGTCACCATGTACCCCAAGAACTTCCCCGAACCGACACTGAATGCACACTTTGAGGCATTGAGGCACAATTTGTGTTTTTTTGTAAATGTTGAACATCTTGGAGGTCAGTCATATGCTGCTCTTCGGCCTTACTCTTGACCACCATGTCGTCTATGTACACCTTTACAGTGTCTCCCAATTGGGCACTGGACATCTTGGTGATCATTCTCTGATATGTTGCTCCGACATTTTTCAGCCCGAACGGCATTACTCTGAACCAGAACATCCCTCTGGGTGTTATGAACGAGGTCTTTTCCTGGTCTGGACCTTACATGGCTACTTGATGGAAACCCCGGATGCATCCATGAAGCTCATTCTGGGGTGTCCGGTCGTAGAATCCACCAGCTGATCGATCCTTGGCAATGAGAAACTGTCTTTCGAGCAGACATCGTTGGTGTTAGTGTAGTCAATGCAGATTCGCCACTTTCCATTTTTTTTTCACCATGACAGTGTTGGCTAGTCAGGTGGGGTATTGAACTTCCCGGATGGCCTAAGCTTCCGACAGTTGGTCCGCTTCTTTGATTACGGCAACAGCATGTGCAACTGCCAAGCATCTGGCTTTCTGTACCACCGGCTTGTAGAATGGGCCAACGTTGAGACGGTGGCTGATGAAGGTCGGATTAACTCCTAGCATCTCGCACGATGTCCGAGCAAACACTTCAATGTTCCTCATCAAAAATTCCACCATATCCGTTCGCTCGACTTTGGTAAGAGAAGAGGCAATAAGAAGAAGTGCTACGGATCGTCGGAACACAAAGGTACGGTCACAAGATCCTCTATCGACTTTTCAAAGGCACTTGTACCGACGTTCTTAAGTACCGACGTTCTTAAGTACCGACTAGTCTGGATCCTCTACCCAGTGTACCTACTCATGGGTTGCCTTGTCTTTCATTGCAGCATTGTATGCTAGAAGATCCTATAGCATTGCTTGGTAGTTATTTGGTCTTCCCGGAGCTCCTCCACACCCCTCTTGCTGACGAATTTTAGGACGTAATGGTACGTTGAAGCCACCCCTCTTATGTTGTGGACCCAAGTACGGCCCAAAATTGCGTTGTATGGTGAAGGGACATCAACTACGAAGAATTCCACCTTAACGGTCACCGAACCGACTACCACGGGGAGAGTAATTTTGTCAAACGACCAAACAGAGGCCGCATTGAACCCCACTAATGGTACATCGATCGATTACATGTCAGTTTCCTTTAACCCCATTCCTTGAACAGGGAGAGATGCATCATGTCGGGTTCCGAGATCTACTACGACACGTCGGGCATTACAGTCGGAAATTTGCACGGTCACGACTAGTCTGTCGTCGCTGAACCCGATCTAAGTCTCTGTCAGAGAAGGACATTGTGAACTTGAGGTCGTCCTTAGCCCTTTTGGTGGCCCACTCCACCGTTAGGGCCTCCCTACCGACAACTTGATGTAGTTCAGCACGAAGTCGATCTTCCTGGTGTTGATCAACCATGCCATGAATGACATTGATTGTCTTGATCTCTTCCTTCCTGTCATCTTTGTCGGTCGTGGCAACGTTCCTTTCTTCGTCTATGTAATCCCTCATATGTCACACAACAACCATATCTTCTAAGAAACCCTTGAATGCCCGTTAGTTGGTGATTAAGTGCCCTTTCTCCTTGTGGTAAGAGCAACTGATTTGCCATTTTTTTTCTTCGGCTCCCCCATCTTTTACTCCGGTCATCTAAAGAATGGTTCCTGCTCGATCTTTCGAAGCAGCATGTATAGTGGTTCTTTGAAGACCATAGTGTGAGCAACGAACTTATACGGCTTTGGAGTTCGGCGCTCCCCTTCCTGGAAGGTATTCGTCTCCTTTCTTCTAGTCAACGCAATGGCACTTCCACTGGGCCGACTGTCCACTATGCTTCTTTCTTTCACTTGCTCCAGCCGAGCGTGGAGCTCGATTCAGGCCATCGGCTCATTCATACTGGATGGTGGGAACACTACTAGATCTTCAAACTCTTGACTGGTGTGGTATAGACCGAGCTTGAAGGATGTTATGATAATCTTTGAATCACAGTCATCGATCTCGTTGTAAAGATTCCAATACTGAGCCGCGTACTGACGTAGGGATTCGGTCCTAACTCGCCTAAGCCTAAGAAAAGAAAATGTATCCTTCTTGAGCTTAGAATTGGTGATGAACTCGGCTACGAAGGCCGTAGAGAGGTCCCTCCAGGAAGTGATGGAGCCCTTTGGCAGACGGTCGAACCAAAGCAAATCCATGTCCGCCAAATTGGAGGAGAAAAGCTTGCACATCAGGGCGTCATTAGTAGAGTAGAAGGACATCTACCGGAACTGAACCAGATGAGTGTAAGAGTCCATCTTGGGGTCATATTTGTTGAAATTTGGTGCTGAGAAGCCGATATGAGGTCTCACTAACTCGATCTCCAAAGAGAAGGGGGAGGATACTAATCTTTCATGTTGGTCGTGGTGATGTCGGCCCAGTTGTGGGGGATGGATTTGTCAACCATCTGTATGGCCTCTCTGGCTTACCTCCTGCTCAGAGTGAGTGCTTGCTCGTCAGACAGTCACTATGTTGGTATTCCCACGAACGGTGAGTAAGGGACCGACATGGTCGCTTATCACGCACGGGAGACCATCTGTTGGACTCTGGGGCCCTGGTGCCGAGCCTTTGGTGGATAGTAACTCTTTGGTTGTCAGCAGGGCACTCGTCTCCATGCCGATCAGGCAAGAAATGCCACCTACCACAACGGTCCCCATTACTGCCCTTTCTACAGGAAACACATTACACCCTACTACCGAGGCGATGGTGAATCGACACTCTGTCGCTCCCGCATGGCTTATTCCTGGGAGGGGAGGGAGTTGGGTAGTCCTAGCAGACTCTTTCATCGGTAGCACTGACTTTCGGTGCCGCTCTTCGGCAAGTGGCCTTCCGAAAGCGAATCATCTCCAGGCATATGGAGTCTATTTGATTGTCCCTCTTCTTCAAATCCACCTCAAGCTTCTGTGTGTACTGTTTCGACATCATTTTGGTTAGGGAGGTTGGGGAGGACGGAGTGGAATGCTCCTCATCATCGATCAGTGGCCGTCTGTCCATCCTTTATTGTCTCTCCATTAGCCCTAGCCTTCTTCCTGTCTCCTCCATTCTTCTCAAGGCTGAAGAACCTATCTTGAAGTGCAGTTGAACAAAGGCTTCGAAAGCAAAAGCTGAAAGCAACCCCAGTGGAGTCACCAATTGTTGGTGTGCCGCTTCTTGCCCCTGAGATCTGTCGGTGGCGATGGCTACTTCCTCCTAACTTCACAATGAAGAGCGGTTAATCTACCGGACATTGTCGTTGGTGGATCCTCCAATGCCTGAGTCAAGAAAGAATTCTAGAGAGAGGAAATTGACATAGTATGTTGACCGGCCAAAAATCACTTACCTCCCTCTCTAAACCTCCTCTCCATTTATAGACTACACGACTCGTGGCACATACGCGCTTCGGCACGCGTCAGTGGCAGTCTATCTGACAGCATGCAGCAGTGTGAGTCTGACATGTTTTGACAACTTGTGGGCGGCCCAGGTAAATGGTGTGCGTCTGACATGGGCAAATGGTGTGCGCCGCAGGCGTGCCCATATTGTAGGCTCCAATATGGACTTTCTGCAGTCGATGACACGCTTGTCGGTTGGCATGTCTGTCATCTACCTCCGGTAGTGCCGAAGCCTCGATTCTGATTCCCGTGCACTCCCCAGCACTCTGGACTCCATGGTGCTGAAGCGATGACTCTGAAACTGCTGTCCTTAGACCCATCTGGTCGACAGCCTCCCCTAATGCTCTGGATTACCCGTCCGCGGGTGCCAACAAGTCTATTATACATCGACATCGGATGTCGAACACTTTCCGTGCACGACCCATGCCGAATCTCAGATCCACCCCTGTAGTCCTTAGGCACCGACCAATCTGTGGACCCAGGGTGGCTCCGACGGTCAAGTTGGCCTGCGTATATTTCGGCCCACAACAATAAGTGTTAAAGATTGTGGTCCTTCCAAAAAAAAGGTACCCTATCAGTTGCAATGAAATCACATGGGAGTGCAGAATGATACCAGCAAAAAACCATACAGGAACAAAAAAATGAGAGGGGTGCAATTACACAAATAGTTCCAGACATAGGTGGCTAAACCAGACAGCAACAGCACCTTAAATCCTGCAGGGCTGGGACTCTCAAGAAAACCATCCTCAGATGCCAAGCTTTGCTTAGCTCCGCCCGAATCAGAATTCCTGATGGCATCACCACTCAGTTTCACATCTGCTGTGATGCATACTGTTTTCTCAAAAAAATCAAGTGGGAATTCTGGATTTGAACCAGCATAAGCTTTATTGCTAAGAATACCAGACCCCAGTCTCTTCACCTTTTCCAACATTGCAATTGAATTAGCATCAACCCCAACAGGAACATGGGAGTATATCTGGAGACTGCCGTCATCGTGTAAAACAAGACAGTGAATTTTGTCCTTGGATAATGGCTTGTATGCTGTTATCCCAACCAAAGGCGAGATTGAACCAACGGAATGACGTAGGTTCTGTGCAAACATCTCGTTCTCCCCCATGGAAACAGCAAGTGCAACATTGGATTTCAGAGTCGAGAAACAAACAAATAAACCACTCCCAACAAACAACTCTTTCCAACGATTCAATCCAGCTGGTCGCAGCTTACCATCATGCTCATCCTCATATATAGAAGATATCTCGATAATAGAAGTTGTGTCAGGTTTTAGCCGGCCGATCAACGTGCTTCCATCTTGGTAAGATAGAAACAGTAGCTTATAAGTAGGTGAAAAGTACAAAGACGAGCCCTTTGAAGGCCCATCTTTACCCTCAATTTGAACCATTTCCTTCAGCGGTTTGGCTCCGACGTTTCCTTTCATTGACAATTCTAGCCTGAACAAACATCCAAGTTCTGAGAGAACAATAAGAAACATCCTTCCTTGGCCAGCCACGATTAGTGCTGCATCCACAATCATGTCATTGGGCAATGTAAAGTACTGCATTGGACTGATGCTGTCCTGAGAAAGATCATATATCTTGACAAACTGGTTGGTAATCACCATTAGCTGAACCTGAGATCCTGGAACCCAATCCACACGCTTGATATAAGAACCTTGCAAAGCAAGTTCAATAGCTAGACGATCAGTTACTTCCCCACGATGACTTACAGTAAGGACTTGGCAATCTTCATATCCAGCTACAGCAAGATAATTCTCTACCACGGGGTTGAAGGCAAGATGTACAATTTCAAATCGAACAATATTCTTAGAGAGAGGTTTCACATTAGCCTTGTCAGCAGTGACAGGTGCAACGGTTGCCTGTCCAATCAGCTGCCCAACATCAAATATGGCCACTTTGTCACCTTCACCAACTGCAAGTCGACCTCGAATGCTAACGCTAAGCAAGGATTTCACAAGTGATCCACTAGCTAAATGGGATTTCAATTCCTTGGCATTAGGATAATCCGCTTTTATCTTGAGGTCTAATGACCCACTTTTATATGCCTTCCTCAACTGCAAAAATTCAACTCCGTAAGAAAGCACTCTCTCTTTACCTGGTATAATCGTCTTATCTTTTGAAAGATTGGAGTCCCTTCTGCAAGTTATAGAAGGCAACAACGAAGCGCATAGTTCAAGCACCCGGCCTTCAACATCAAGTTCTTCAAGTATCAATGGCATCCCATCTTGAACCTCTCTTGGAATAGATAACCTAATAGAGTTATCAGTGTCGATAGGGACGTCTTCATCAATATCTGAATCACTGTCAGGAAGCTGATCTCCATCCTCTGCAAAGGGTAGAAAAGACTGAAAAGTGCCAGCGCCACGAGTAGATGTACTGTTACTAGCAGTAAATTTCCGAGCCTTCAAGCATAGGCAGCTGCTACCTCTAACACCGCCAGCTCCACAATCACAAAAGAAGCGACTTGAGCGGGAGTACACAACCCGGTGACCATGATGACAAACTTTTGCACACACAGAACAACAGCCTTTTGACACAGTCAGATCACATGTATAGCAAAAGTACCAGTGTTGTTCCATAAAATTGCTGCCACTGGATGTAAATGTGCAAACTTTGGAAGCAAGAGCCCTGCTGCTGTTAGAATCCTCTTCATCATCCTTGTCCACGCTACCAACCTCACCATCTGATGTTCCATCATCCTCATCTTCATCTGCAGAAGTTGCATCACATTGAAGAGATGTGGATCCCCCTTCCTGATTAGCAGAGAGAACTAAGTTCTCAGAATTTTTTCCTGGACTGAGAGATCGTGAGGCTGTAAGTCCCATACCAGCACTATTGATAGACAAAGACTTTCCCAAAGATTTGTCAGTGTTTATTTTACTCAACCCACAATCACTCAAAACGCTAGCAAGAAAAACAAAGAGAAACTTTAGCCCTTGTAACCGATGCTCATCACCAGCCAGCTTCTTCATCAGCAGCAGACACCGCTGCACAAGGGACTTCATTGAAGCCTCACCTCTTGAAAGTTGAACAACAAAACAGAAATAGGATTTTGTTGTCTGAGCATCAAATAGCAAAAAGGCATTATCGAGTGAAACCAGCATGGCTTCAAACAAATGGCTCTGTAGTTCTCCTGATCGCTGTTCAGAAAAGGGGGACACAAGGCACACAATAAAATTCATGGTTGATTCTCTTAGAGAAACTGAACTTCCTTTTACACTGGTGATCCGACCTGAATCTCCCACCACCGAACCCAACAGTCGCCTTTCTAACCATTGTGAAAGGAAAAGGAAATCCATGCCAAGGAATTTCTCCTGTATTTTTTGTTTAATACTTGGACATGTATCTCCTGATACAATATCAATGAAGAAATTGAGAACCTTTACATTTACAGGTTCAGAGTTACATTTGTCCAATGAATCAATAAGAACCAACAAATCACCCCGTTGTGAACCATATAGAGCCTTGACATGTGCTGAAATATCCTCCACAGAGAGGAAAAATCTGAAAACAATAGCTCTTGAAGGGTCCTTTCGTTGGGTATCCATGACGTCAATGGCCTTGTCAACTATCCATTCATTAATACTGCTATTATTGACTTCTCTTGCACTGATCGCCCATAGAAATTCTTCCATGTGCTTCAATTCATATAAACAGCTATAATCAGGTACTTCCAAGCGTTCAATCAAGCTGCGGTAAACTGATCCACAATTTTGATGAATACTTCCAAAAACCTTGTCAGAATTGATTGTCATGACTGAATCAAGAATCTGTCTAAATACCTCAGTCTCCATGGAGCTAACTCCTACAGCATAGCTAGCATTAAGGAGTCCATCTAAAAAGCTAACTATACCTCTAATACCAAGAATGCAAGAAACGAGACCTCCACTTGGAGTTTGAAAATGACAGGGAAAACCATGCAAGACAAATTCCCAAAAGACCTTACTGAATTGGATTCCTGAAGAAAGTTTGCCAATGATACCATCTAACTTTGGCAAAAGATTATACACAGACTCCACCTGACTTTGATTGATTCCCTCCTTCTCAAGGAGCCCATCCAGCATGTATTTGTCAAATCCAGTATATTTTAGTAGCAACAAAGGTGAAAAATCGTGGGAAGAATACTTGCTACCACCGAAGGCAGAAAGGAAAGATTTTTTATAAACCCGCAAGTATCTATTTAGCAAAGAAGAGAATATCCTCAACAATTCTGCAACTTGATTTGCACCAAAGACCCTGGAAACCAGGCCTTCAGCAAGGGAAAGAAGTTCATTATCCCTGGATGTCTGTTCTGACCACCCTGGACCAACGAAATTGATCGAATTCTTAGTGCAATACCTCCAGATGCCAGCATTAAGAATGGAAAGTACCAGGGATAGCCATGAACCATTCCTCAAAAAATTCCATCCTAGCTCCCCACTGTCCACAGACAAGTTTAAAGCATGTAAACACTGAAGCACAGCAAAAACCGTCTCTGAGAAGTTAGTGTCAGCAATAACACCACAGTGGCCTAAGAGTGAGTGGCTAAAACAGAAGAAATGCTCCACATTTGAGGTGTCCATAGTATGTTTACCACTCCAGAAGTGAGGAAGACGTTCCAATGTGGAACCCATGGTAGGAACATCCCAACAAAGCACAAATATATATCTTTCACAAATAAGATCATCCACTGTTTCAGCTATTTTGCCTCTCCAATAGCCTAAGATACGAGTGAAGGTCGCACATAAGCCACCCCAACTCAAAGATAAGCAATCAATCACCATCTCATCTCTGCACACTGAAGCAGGAGGCGGTGCAATATCAAGCAGTTGAGTAAGCATGCTGCTGCTGACGGGCTCATCTCCGATCCATCCAGGCATCAAATTCTCTGCAGCAACTGATGCCCAGGATGACAAATGATCATTGCCAGTATACGGAAGACGTATTCCACTAAGTTGGGCTTCCCTCAACTTGGATCTCAATACCAAAAGCAATGATGAAGGACAAGCGCACGGGTAATATATCATATGTCGAAGCACTAAAACCAAGC
Organism: Monotropa hypopitys; assembly: GCA_002855965.1. NCBI lineage: Eukaryota > Viridiplantae > Streptophyta > Magnoliopsida > Ericales > Ericaceae > Monotropa > Monotropa hypopitys. Next base: position 9,246 of record NMUG010000915.1, read on the forward strand.
GTGAAATCAGTAAAGCCCAGCATGACATTTGTGTATTGTTTAAACCCAACAAACAATCATCGATTCGATTTAAGTAAGAAAATATAAAATGTGCCAGTGCTGCCTTCTCAGCATCAGATGATAAGTGGAATGCCATGAGAAGAACCTCAATGTGATAAGTAGAGGGAAGAGTCTCAACAAGTTCCTTAAGGCTAGGACAGCTTGAGAAAACTAGTTTTGTCTTTTCCACAACAAAATCTACATATATCTTGTAGATTATGGTTCTCAACCGGCTACCAGACAAACCTGCCCTACAGATAAGAGCATGAGCTAACAGAGTCAGGGTCTGGTCACTGTAGACAAAAAGACCATTTTCAACTTTCAGAATTTGCTCAACAAGATATTCTTCAAGTGAAGCAGACAACGCATGTCGCAAGAGAAGGTGGTGCAAGAGTTCAAAGCAAAGTCCATGTATATTCCCATTCTTCCTCTGTTCATGTAAAGCCACACCACTATCAGAAGTCTTCTTTTCAGAACAGCAGCACTGACAGTAGAGTATGTAGAGCAGAATATCCAGATGGCTACCCTTGAGCTTTCGGCAACCATTCTCATATATATAAGGATGCCATTCAGGAGAAAAGACACATGTGTTAAGAAAGCTAACCAGTTCTGTAGCAGCTCGAATTGGCATATTGCAAAAGTGGGAGATAGAACTGACTGGAACAGTAGGTTGATCATACCCATCTGCTGATCCTATTGAACGACCACCCTCAGAGAAAAGGTCTCCAAAGAGAGCTTCTTCATGGGAAACAGCAGTTTCCAATTCAGCAGAACAAGCCGCTTTTGTGGCACTGGAATACGATTTCTCCAGTTTTAGCCTTAATTTTACTCCCTCAGAATGAAGGAACAGAACAAGCTGCATTAAATTATTCACCCATTGTCTAGATGAAGGGAAAATTATGTTTAGAAGTTCCTCAGTTGTGTACTTCTTGAGTAACAAAATCCCCTCAGAATGAATGTGGCAGGTAGGGGAGTTGTTTTGGAGGTCACCAGAACTTTCAGAGCACTCTGTGTCAAACCCTTCCAAATCAATGGCCCGGTGTGTTTGCCGTTTAATATCGCCAATGAGTTTCAATGTAAAACTGACGACATGAGGAAAGTAAGCCAATGGGGGCCTTTGGTTTGCAGCATCCTTGTTGTAACTCCACAAATTAGCATCTAAATTGCCCAAAATAGAAGCAATTATGCATACCCGGATGTTCTCAAATACACTGCTGTTGCGGAAAATAACTTGGACAAGCAAAAGAAACTCTTCCAGAAGCAACAATACGAGGCTCTCACAATTATTCTCAACAGCAGCATTACTGTTTACAAAATCAAACTCAGTCCTGAATAAACTAGGCAGTACATCAGCAAAAGAAGCAACAGCTTGTAGCAATGCAGCATCACATTCTACATATGGGATGACTTTCACAAGAATCCTTAGTAGCTTTAAAATCCTCAAGCAGAAGGACAATCTCTTGCGGAAAGTGGTCGTGACCATTTTCTCGTCAATCATAAGTGGAAGCTCGAACAACTCTTTGCATATTGAAACGAGACGTTGAACGCATTCCAGATGATAAACTGCCCAATGTTGAGAAAGAAAAGCCAACTTATTCACATCCTGGTGAGAAGTAGATCCAAGAAACAGTTGGGTCATACTATCAGGTTGTGTGCACTCGGCAACTAATGTCATCAGAAGCCGATCAGCTGGTTTTTGTTCCTTTGAGCAACAGTCCCCTTCTCGAAACATACACCAAAAGCATGGCATTAAGAAAAACTGGAGGAAAAAAATAAAAAGAACGGGATATTCTGTGAGTAACAACATCAATACCTTGAAGTATGCATCTAACATGGTCACCAAGGTCAATATAGCCAGTTCCGGAAGCCAAAGCTAACAATGAATCTACATGGGTATTGACAAAACAAGGCTGTGGCAGATCATACTCTTTATCCATTCCTGCAATCAGTGCTATCTCCAATAGCTGTACCATATTGTTCTGAGAGTAAAAGAAAGGTCAGACTAACATTGATGCAAAAAGACAGGCAAAAGCTCCAAGAGATAGTTTCGCAAGATAATGAAAAACATTTGAGGAATACCAAATCACACAAATGAGAAAAAATTGAAGAAAAAAAACTAGATCGTAAGTGAAACAACCAACACCAAATTTCTTATGAACTCTAGAATTCAAAACTAAAGGAACAGACTTCACAAACAGTTTTTTACTGGATCACTCATTATCATAAAGCTGCTCCTAAAGTATGAAGGATATACCATATAGAAGCTTATAGTGCATACATACACTTAAATATAACATAACATAACACATGTAGCCTCCAATTGTTGAGGGTATGGGCAGAGGAAGGATTAGAAACAGACCTAACATTTGACAATATGCACAAAGTGACTGCTCTCATAAAACTACTGAAAAAGTGGCCCCTTATACCGTCAAAAACCGAGGAGCTAAATGGCATTTTGTTGCGAAATCATACCCCAAAATCAAAGCCAAAATACATCAGAAATGGTAGACCCAAAAGCCCAAATTACTTTATGTGCATATTACCATGCTTCCTTCGTTCAGCATCCAGAGCATCAGTATTGCACAACATGACAATTTGAGTAACTGATGGAACTGCTACTGCCGGAGCAGCACTTGATTGATTAATGTCATGCAATTTCAGTAATATTTGCACGCATACGTAATATAGCCCCTTACCAGCAGGGGACGTGTTCTATAAACTACATAATACAATTGGGAACCTCAAATTCTCAAAAGTTACAGTTATCATGTCGCAAGCCAACTAGTAGCACCACAAAGTTATAGAGGAGCCAAGCATAGCAAGTCTACACACTATTTTTTCAGTTTTCCTTAATGTTGCATGAAAAAAGATGTCTTCCCCACTTCCCTTCTCTTTTTGACTCATGTTGGCCAATGCCCTCGGTATGTGTGGCCACCGGTATGTGTAACCACAGTTGTAAAAGGCGCACCGAGGAGTGCATAGGCGCGAGGTGCACTTGGTGTGCCTCAAAAAGTACAATGTGCGGAAACTTAAAAGGGGTGCATGTTTTCTCGATGACACAAAAAAGGCGCCCCTCTTTGCACATAAAGAAAAGGATCATAGCCCTAATATATCTCGTTCTGTCTTCTTTCGTTCTCTCGTCCTTCGATTGACGACTGTTGCTTTCTCTTCTCTCATTCAATCGACGGTTGCTTCTCTCCTCTCCTTAGATCAACTGCTTTTGTTGCTGCTCTTGCAAGGCCTCTCTCTGTCTCTCTTGACTTCTCTCTCTCTATCGCTGTCTTCGACTTCGTGATACACACATTTAGATGAATATAGTAGATACAGTATATAAGGAAATATATAGTATAAATAAAATCTGTATGTATATACAGGATTATGTTTGTATATATACAGCAGTATATTTTACACAAAATATGTGAGTATATACAATATTATTATATATGTACCACTCTCTCACCTAGGTGCGCCTCACTTTAATAAGGCATGTGCCCGCCTTGCGCCTAGACCCCAAGAGAACTTTGCGCCTCTCGTCTTAAATAACTATATGTGAGACTTACGGGTGGTCCGCTCGTGGTCCGCTCGTCCTTGGGCTTATGGAGCATGGGGTCCAACATGGACACTGGTATGCACAGCGGTGTGTGGGGTGTTCAAGTTACCAAAAAGAATCAGAATCTGTAGAGGACTTATCTCATCTGATTGGCTAGGAGAACTGCACAAATTCCAATTTATGGTAAAACAATGTATAACCATTTTCCAATACTTTGGTGGTTAGGTTGTGTATGCTAAACCCATCCTTTGTAGGCCAAATGATGCCTATAAGTCAAAGATTTCAGATAGAAGCCTGTAAAACCAGTTTTACAGGAATAGCATTTTCACATCCCCAAATTGGTGAGAAACAACAATTCTCACCAATGTAACACTCGGTAACTTGATTAACACTGCACCAAAATGGTACCATGCATTCATATCAATTCAGGTCCGCCTTCTATGCAAATTCCTATGCAATTTACACAAATCCATGAAACATAGTGAACAGAGTATCCATATGATTATCAAGTTAATAAAACCTGCTGAAGTTCAATATTGCGAGGAATCAAAAAATTCTAAGTCAAGTATTCATTTCACAATAAAAATCGAACACACAAGCAACTAAAATAAAGAAGACATGACTCCAAAACCAATATAGTTAAGATCTGATAAGCTAGTAATATGCGTATGCACTATCTATTATGCAAGTTATCCAAATTTTATCATTTTACCCTAAACAAACTCACGTGGACAAAAGAATACATACCTGAACAGTCAAATCATCACAGCTAGGCGCGGATTTTTCCAAATAACAAATAGCAAATTCCAGGGACTGTTGCACAGCCGCAGCAATTAAAGGTTCTGCTTGCTCAACTGCAACATCATAGAGAGAGCAAGAGGGAGAGAGACAAAAATTAAATACTAAATTCTACTTACCCACAACAACTTAAATAAATGGACATACATAAACAGATCTATATATAATACTAAATAAACCAAACCAGACCAAACAGAGACTTAAGTCCCAATCAATTGGAACTTAAAATTGAAGCCGGCTCACACTTTTGATTCCTAAAATTCAAGAGACATGCTTAACTGTTTCCGCTGAGATAACTGAAAGGGCATAAACAAAAAGAAAAAAAATGTTCATTTCTTTTTGGGAATCCTAAATTATTGGTCCCCTTCTCAATTACACAGCGCGACAGAGAGTTCCCCCATAATCACAGAAAATTTATTATCCATCTACTACTATCTTTTCCCGTAATACTCTCCTCTTCCCTGTGACAGTACGTCAATGTTTTCTTCAATTTCATGAAGTCTATTAGTTAACTTAGTTGTGTGTTGTCTTTTTCTGACGTAGAGGCTTTCCTTCATGCATGGGCTTCATCAACTACATCTGTAGACTGTACTGTATAGTATTGTGATTGGCGATTGATTAAATTTCATGGCCCATGCATCTCATATTCACAAGACATACAGGTGCATATTCATGCGACTAAATTATTATTAACTACTAGAAAATGGATAGAAAACCTGAGATGGATCGAGTAGCGTAAGCAATCGCGTACGCTAGGGAACAAGCGGCCTGAACCTGAGGCTTCTCCCACCATTCAAACCCTAAATTTCCATTTTCGATTGGTTCGACGGCGAGTTTGAGGATCGAGTAGAACTTCTCTAACCCTAGCTTGAGAAACGTATCAGAGCGAATTCTGTGGGAGAGATCGTTTGGTGATGCCTTATCGTCGAAGACAACTTCGACCAGTCTGGCTAATTCGCCCATCAGTGCAAAGCGATCGGACGATCAGTGCATTACACGAGTTCAATCGGAAAGCAGAGCTCTCTGGGAAACCACAGTGAGAGATTAGAGAAGAGAGGTGTGGTGGAAGAAATGTCCCAACGGGGAAGATAAGTCCGAAGTGGAGCGTTTAGCTTACTTTCCAAGTAATTGTGACAACGCCATTGGTATTGAAGTGTTATGGAAAATTCAAATGTTTGGCAAAATTTTATTTTTGAATAACATTTTTACTTTTATTATTTATAATTATTAGTTTTCCATTAAATTTTTATCTATTATTTATGTCCCGGTAAAAATTTAAAAAGTACTAATAAAATTAAGAAATATTAAATAAATATTTAAAAGGATAAATTTAGGACACAGAGAGACATAAAAGAATGAAATCAAAAAATACATGTCCTGATATTGTACTGGCGCTAATAAAATTAGTCGTTCAGAATAGACTTCATACATTTACATGTAGTGTAAGTCATCAACTTTTAATAGTTTGGAAGAGAATTTTTTATTTAAAATAAAATTATTAAAACATATACACAAAAATATCATCATTTTGAAACTAATTCTAAAACTCCGACAAAATGCATTATTTGAAGTGTTTCTAGTTAGTAGGACTCGGGCATGCCATGTAAGGGCAATCATCCTAGCAAAAAAATCTCTCTAGATATTTACTGGTTTATTTATATCTTTCAATTTAAGAGAGTGGTCACATGAATTTTTAAAAGTAAAAGCAAGAACCATTTGAGACTGTACGTTCATCATAATTAAATATTTCTTAGTTAGAAATGTGTTAGACACCACATTCCGCCTAACTGAATCAATTAGTTTGTACTCAATATTACTAAGATTTTAATAGTGCTATTAAGTATTTGTATTTTTCAATTTGCATGATTAAAAAAGGAGAACGGTTAATATTCAATATATGATGGCTAGAATAGTAAATAAGTGGGATAAGAACTTATGCTCCCAAATTGTAAAGCGAATGAAGAATTATATTCATGGGAACTGTTGTGCGGAAACGCGGATCACAAACAAACACACCAATGCACGATTGAATATGTAATGATATGAAGATGATAAACAGAATAGAAAAATAACCAGAACACAGAATACACAGATATAACGTGGTTCAGTATATAGTGTGCAATGTATACCTACGTCCACGGGGCAGCCAAACGGGAGGTGATTGTATTATTAATGGGGAAACAAATGCCTCGAAAGGCTATAGATCGATCACAACAGATCGTTACAATCAACTCAATCAAATAACAAAAATCAATACAATACTTGCGTGATTCTGTTCGGCACAAAATACCCCGCTGTGTGTTCACCAAATTCCTTCTCAATCACCTTCTTCGATGATGCACACAGAAGCGAAGCAAATCGAAGAAAATCCTTTTGTTCTGTATCGCACAGCACTGTATCGCATTGCTCCACAAAGAATAAAAATATTCTTTTATATCAAAACAGTCGCAAACCCTATTCAAATCTGGAACCGCCATAAGTTCGCTTAAGCGAACATTAAACTTCGCTTGAGCGAAGAACCACACGCTTGAGCGAAAAGGGGTCACTCAAGACCAGAGAATTCACCCGTGAATCCAAGAAGAAATTCGCTTGAGCGGAGGGGGACACGCTCAAGCAAAAACATTAGTTTGAGCCGAATACTTCAAATCTCCACCTCGGCGAAAAACTGAGTCCCAAACCAGGAACCGGAATCAACCTCACCGTACTTTGGCTGCCAGCCAAGCATCCGAAGATGCATGCACTCAAAAGTGCTCAACTTTCTGCATATGAATCAATTCCAGGCAATGCTGAAACTTGACCCCAGTAACAACCTTTGTCATCATATCAGCTAGGTTGTCTGCAGTATCAACCTTTGTCAACAGAATGTCCCCTTTATCAACAACGTTACGAATAAAATGAAAGCAAACATCAATATGTTTGGTCCGAGCATGATGCACCTGATTCTTTGCAAGATGAATTGCACTCTGACTGTCACAATGAACGATGACCCGATCCTGTGGAATCCCCAAATCAGCCATCAAACCATGTAACCAAATAGCCTCCTTTATGGCCTCAGTAGCAGCCATATATTCAGCCTCAGTAGTCGAAAGAGCAACCGTCGACTGTAGAGTACATCACCAACTAACAGGTCCACCAGCCATACAAAACAAATATCCTGTAGTTGAACGTTGTTTATCCAGATCACCAGCATAATCTGAATCCACATAACCTGTTGCCAAGTCATTACCGGATGTGCACCTCTCGAACTTCAAACCCAAATTCACGGTCCCCAGAACATACTGCAAAATCCATTTAGCCGCTTGCCAATGAACCTTTCTCGGATCATGCATATAACGACTAACCATACTGATGACATGAGCCAAATCAGGCCTCGTGCAAACCATGGCATACATCAGACTTCCAACTAAGCTTGCATAAGGAACGGTTGCCATGTATTTTCGTTCTTCATCTATGGTAGGAGATAGCAAAGCACTGAGTTTGAAATGAGGAGCCAATGGAACACTCACCGATTTTAAGTTTCCATCAATACCAAATCGCCCAAGCACCTTCTTCAGATATTGCTGCTGAGTTAGGTGAACGGTGCCCTTCACCCTGTCACGTGTAATCTCCATTCCCAGAATTTTTCGTGCTTCGCCGAGATCTTTCATCTCGAATTCCCGATTCAGCTGAACTTTCAACCTGTTTATCTCCACCTTGCTTTTACATGCAATCAGCATATCATCAACATATAAAAGCAAATAAATAAACGACTGATCTGCAAGCTTTCTAAAATACACACAATGATCAAACTGATTACGAGTATAATCTTGTGCCAACATGAAACTATCAAAATGTTTATACCATTGCCGCGTCGATTGTTTCAAACCATAGAGAGACTTCTCCAGACGACAAACCAGCTTCTCATTCCCAGCAACCCGGAAACCATCAGGCTGAGACATATAAATCTCCTCCTCTAAATCACCATGTAAGAAAGCAGTCTTTACATCTAGCTGCGCCAACTCCAAATCAAACTGAGCTACCAAAGCAAGTAAAATATGAATAGACGCATGCTTCACAATAGGAGAAAATACCTCATTATAATCAATACCTTCCCTCTCTACATAGCCCTTGGCCACCAATCGTGCTTTGTAGCAAATACCGTTTGGTTTGGATGACTCTTCCTTTTTGGTGTAGACCCATTTGCAACCAATCTCCTTCTTACCTTGCGGAAACGAAACCAAATCCCATGTCTGATTCTTGTGAAGAGAAGTCATCTTTTCACCCATAGCATTCTTCCACTGTTCAATTTATGGACTCTTCATAGCTTCTTTGAAAGTGGATGGGATATCTGCATCAATAACCGGCAAAGCATAGGCAACCATATCAACATACCTCGCAGGTACCCGAATGACCCTCTTGGGTCGAGATGTTGCAATAGACTCTTGCTGTTGTTGTTGCTGTTGAGAAGAACTAGAACTGTCAATGTGAGCATCACCATCAACTGAAATACCATCATCAGAATCAACCCCATTACCATTATCAACTAACTGATCTGGAATATGAGGAACCATGGCAGTATCAAACTCCACCTGTTGTGGAGAAACTTCTTCATTCACAACCTTCATAGGTTGCTTTAGAAACTTCCGATTTATTGAAGGTCACATCCCGACTGATAAGAACCTTATTTGACTCCAAATCCTGTGATCTGTATCCCTTGACACCCTCGCTAAAGCCCAAAAACAATGTTTTCTTGGCTCTAGGATCCAGCTTTGATTCCCTGACATGATAATAAGCAGGACAACCAAAAATGTGCAAAGAATCATAATCTGAAGCAGATTTACCTGACCATACCTCCAATGGCGTTTTACCCTCAAGAGCAACAGATGGCAACCGGTTGACCAGATGACTAGCATATACTACTGCTTCTGCCCAATATTGTCTACCCAACCCAGCGTTGGATAGCATACAATGCACCTTGTCTAGTAAAGTACGATTCATCCTCTCTGCCGCACCATTTTGTTGTGGTGTGCCTCTTACCGTAAAGTGCCATGCAATACCAAATTTTTCACAGACATCAAAGAGCGAATCTGCTCTATACTCTCCTCCATTATCGGATATGAGGCGCTTGATCTTCCGACCTGTCTGGGTTTCTATAAGAGTTTTCCACTTGAGAAAAATGTCAAGCACCTTATCTTTATGTTTCATGATATAAATCCAAACACGGCGAGAATACTCATCATCAAAAGAAACAAAATAATGTTTACCTCCGAGAGAAGCAACCCTAGCAGCCCCCCATACATCTGAATGTACGTAGTCAAAAGTACCCTTGGTATGGTGAATAGCAGTGTCGAACTTGACTCTAGTCTGCTTCCCCAGAACACAATGCTCACAGAAATCCATCTTGCAAGTCTTGGCACCCTTCAACAAATTCTGCTTCACTAGTCCCTGTATAGCCTTCTCGCCTGCATGACCAAGCCTCATGTGCCATAATCTGGTGGTATCAGATATTTCCTCCCCAATGTTGCTGCAAATACTGGTTGCTCCACCCAAAACTATACTCCCCTGAAGAAAATACAAATTATTCTGTCGAATGCCCTTCATCACGATCATAGCACCAGAAACAACCCTTAGAGCTCCACCTTTTATCGTAATCTGATAACCCTTGGAGTCTAAAGCACCCAATGATATAAGATTCTTCTTTAGGTCCGGCACATACCGAACATCAGATAAGACACGGATTATTCCATCATGTAGCTTCAACCTGATCTTCCTTACCCCGAGAGTTCTGCAAGCAAAATCATTGCCCATAAAAACTGCTCCACCATCAATCATATTAATGCTGGAAAACCAATCCTTGTTAGGACACATATGGTAGGTGCATCCCGAATCGAGAATCCACTGATCAGACTGACAAACTAGAGATGAACCCAATAATGCTAAATCAGAATTAGAATCATCCGACTGTACTATATTGGCTTTGGAATCAGACTTGTCCTTTCTTTTGGGACAATCCTTCTTCCAATGCCCTTTCTGACGACAATAGGCACATTCGTC
>NMUG010000916.1:0-19652 GCA_002855965.1 Monotropa hypopitys
TTCAAGAAAATGGGGTATAAGGCAGAAGATTTACTACCGACTGACGTGCCACTAGTGGGATTCAATGCAGCGTCTGTCTAGCCGCTCGGCAAGATCCTAATCCTAGTGACCATCGGCTCGGCCACCACTGAGGTAGAATTTGTGGTAGTCGATGTCCCATCATCCTACAATGCTATTCTGGGCCGAACCTGGGTCCATATCATCAAGAGAGTCTCTTCCACCTACCACCAGGTCATTAAGTTTTTCAGAAACAAAGGTGTGGAGGAGCTTAGGGGAGACCAAACCTCGGCGAAGCAGTGCTATATCGCTGCTGTCAAAGGGAAAGTCACCCATGAGCAAGTTCACTGGGTGGAGGTCTCAGATCAACCGGTGCTGGAGGACGTCGGTTCAAGTGCCTCAGCCAAATCTATTGAGAACCTTGTTACCGTCCCTATGAGCGCCGAAGATCCGGAGCGCTTCTTTCTGATCGGCTCCCAACTGGCCGAAGATGAGAGGGAGGATCTCATCAACCACTTGAAAAAAAATATTGAAGTATTCGCTTGGACACCATATGAGATGTCGGTCGTAGATCCAGATTTTATCAGCCATCACCTCAATGTTCGGCCGGAGTGCCGGCCCGTCGTCCAAAAATCCCAGCGATCGGTGGCTGCACATGCCGACGTCGTCATAGAAGAAGTTGATCGTCTGACCGAAGCGCATGCGATCCAAGAAGTTTACTATCCCACCTGGTTGGCCAACACGGTGGTGGTTAAAAAGAAGACCGGCAAGTGGAGGGTTTGTGTAAATTACACCAACCTCAACGAAGCTTGCCCCAAGGACAGCTTCCCAGTTCCAAGGATTGATCAGCTAGTCGACTCAACGACCGGACACCCCAGGATGAGCTTCATGGATGCCTACCGAGGGTATCATCAGATCGTAATGTTCGGCCCGGACCAGGAGAAGACAGCTTTCATCACTCCCAGAGGTCTCTACTGTTATAGGGTCATGCCCTTCGGCCTCAAAAATACTAGAACAACTTTTCAGAGAATGATCACGAAAATGTTCAAATCTCAGCTCGGCGACATCATGGAGGCCTATATCGATGATATGGTGGTTAAGAGCAAGGATGAAGAGCACCATCTGGCAGATCTTCAAGCCGTCTTCAATGTCCTCAAAAAGTACCAGCTTCGGCTCAATGCTTTGAAATGTGCATTCGGCGTCAGCTCAGGCAAATTTCTGGGCTACCTGGTCACACGCCGAGGCATTGAGGCCGACCCCTCTCAGATCTCGGCCATCCAGAAGATAGAAGAGCCCATAACATTAAAAGAAACCAGTTCATCACCAGGTCTTCAGACAAATGCTGACCCTTTTATAAGGTATTAAATTAGAATAGCCGAAGGTATTTCCTGTGGACCGAGCAGTGCAGGGAGGCCCTCGGCCACCTAAAAGAATACCTCTCTTCGGTTCCACTGCTTGCCAAACCAATGCAGGGGGAAAAGGTGTACCTATATCTTGCCGTCACACCACATGCCGTCACCTCAGCACTAGTTCGGCAAGAAGGGCCTGAGCAGTTACCGGTCTACTTCTCAAGTAAATCACTCATCAGCGCAGAAACCAGATATATTCCTCTCGAAAAACTTGCATATGCTCTGGTTATTGCTTCCAGAAAACTGGCACCATACTTCCAGGCGCATACTATTGTGGTCCTGACCGAGTTCCCTCTTCGGGCGTTGCTAAAACGTGCCGACCTATCCGACTGAATCACTAAGTGGGCCATCGAGCTGGCAAACTTCGATATCAAATTCCAGCCAAAGACATCCATCAAAGGCCAAATCTTGGTCGACTTCCTTGCTGAATTTTCTCCTCGGCCAGAGAATCCTCAGGCCAAAGAAATCATTGCCGACCAAGTCTTCCCACAGTCACTGCCAAATCAGGACTCGTGGAGGATGTTTGTCGACGACGCATCCAATTGCCGAGGGAATGGAGCCAGAGTCATCCTCATTTCCCCTGAAGGCTTCACTCATGAACATTCCCTCCGGCTCAACTTCAACGCTTCAAAGAATGAAGCAGAGTACGAAGCCCTATTGGTCGGACTGAAGACTGCCGAGGAGCTGGAGATTCAAAGCCTCAGCATCTACAGTGACTCTCAGCTCGTAGTCAACCAGATCAATGGAGACTACGAGTACCGAGACGAGCAGATGGGAAGATATATGCAGAAAGCCAAGGAGAGGCTGGGGATGTTCAAAAAATTCCAACTCCATTAGGTCAGCAGGGAACAAAATACCCATGCCGACGCCCTAGCTGGAATAGCCTCAGCAACAGAAGTTAAAGAGCAGAGGACAGTCAGCGTCCAAAGCCTAGATCAGCCGAGTATATAAGCACCGAAGCAGACAACCATCTTCTTCATCAACCAGGGCCCCAGTTGAATGGACCCCATTATCTCATTTCTGAAGGACGGCTCACTACCAGAAGATAAGAGGGAGGCCCACCGAGTCGTCCATAAGCCGGCTCGGTCCTGGCTAGGCCCTCAGGAGAAGTTGTACAGACGGTCATTCTGAGGACCGTACCTCCTCTGTGTACATCCAACGTTGGTGGAAGGAGTACTGCAAGAACTCCACGCCGGCAGCTACGGAGCCCACACAGGGGGAAGATCTATTGCTCACTATGCCATCTCGCAAGGGTATTGGTGGCCGAAGATGATGGAAGATGGGGAGAAGATTGTGAAGAAGTGTGACGCCTGCCAGAGGTTCTCCCCGATTATCAAACAGCCGACCGAAGAGCTTACTCCATTGACCAACCCATGGCCTTTTGCTCAGTGGGGCTTGGATATCATCGACAAGCTCCCCACGGCACCAGGAGGGTTCAAATTCTTGATCACGGCAATAGACTACTTTTCTAAATGGGTGGAAGCCGAGCCGTTGGTCACCATCGAGGACAAGGACGTTAAGAGGTTTGCCTGGAAAAACACCGTCTCTCGCTTCGGCATCCCTTACGCCTTCATCTCGGACAACCGCACTCAGTTCGTGGGGGATCTTTTCACCAATTTTTGTGTTGAGCATAGAATCAAGTTCTATAACTCCACCCCCACTACCCGCAAGGCAACGGGCATGCCGAAGCATCCAACAAGACAATTGGCAGCGACATCAAGAGGAGACTACAAGCAGCAAAGGGGAGATGGGCCGAAGAGCTCCCCAATGTCCTGTGGGCCTACCGAATAACTCCTCGGTGATCCACAGGGCATACCCCATTCTCATTAGCCTTCGGCATGGAAGCAATCATCCCACTGGAAGCCGGACTGCCGACGATCAGAACTCAAGTATTTGATGAGGCCACTAACAACGCAGCAAGAGAAGGATCTAGAACTGACCGAAGAAAGAAGAGATTTGGCCAGGATCAGACTAGCCTCCTACCAGCAAGGAGTGGCCAGAAATTTCGCACAGTTGGTCCGGCCAAGGGACTTCAAGGTTGATGACCTAGTCTTAAGAAAAGCCGTGGGAAATAAGAAGAAAAGCTCGGATGGCAAGCTCGGTCCGAATTGGGAAGGACCATACAGAGTGGTCGGCCATGCAGGGACCGAGGCTTATCGTCTTGAAGAGTTAGACGGTAGACCAGTACCGAGACCGTGGAATGCCACTAACTTAAGGCTGTACTACCACTAACAGACATGTAATATGGCCTAGGGCCCTCAATCAATGAAATCATTTCTATGAAAATCCTCGCGTTAAGATTTCTCTATCTTTTTCTTCGGTGTTATACCGCCGAAGCAGATTACAGTTGTCGTTCATCTATAAAACGTGCACGTAGTTCTTCGGTGCCATACCACCGAAACTGTTTGTAGTTGTCGTTCATCTACAAAACGTGCACACAGCTCTTTGGTGCCATACCACCGAAGTAGCTTACAGTTGCCGTTCATCTACAAAACGTGCACGCATCTCTTCGGTGGCATTGCCGAAATAGCTTAAAGTTGTCGTTCATCTATAAAACGTGCATGCAGCTCTTCGGCATTTCTTTGGTGGCATTTCCAAAGCAAAATTTAAAGTTCTCATTTATCTGAAAATGTACAAGTATCACCTCGGCGTGGAGCCGGAGCAACCCACAAAGCACAAGCCATTATACTATGCTACCGAGCCGAGACAAACGCTTTGCCACAACAAACCCTTTATCTTGGCTGGAGGAAGGAGTGCATATACCAAGCGCAAAAGATTCTGCCGTGCCAACAAAAGTTTTTCATTCAGATATGGACTGGCCACAAGTTGGCTCGGCCCAAAAGAGAAACAAACAAAAACAAAAAGCAAAAGAAAAACAAAGATGCAGAGAGAAATCAGGCAGCCGGTTCAGCAGGGCCGACAACAATAGAGCCAGTACCAACGGCCTCAGTCCCAGCGGCTGGATCAGCAACCCCAGTCGCAACAGCAGGAGGGGCCGGCGGAGCAGACCGAAGCCAAACTCCACCCTTGGCCGACCTCATGAGGGGGATCTCCCCCACGCCTGAAGTACTATCTTCAGCCCCCATGGAAACCAAGGCGCAGACCTAGTCCTTTTGAAAGAGCTTCTCCTTAAGCCAACCCACCTGATCACGGCACTGCGTCGAGGCCTCATAAAAACCGTGGCTATATTCTGCTTCAGCCTCAGCAACCATATTATTCCTCTGATCCTCCAGCTCGATTTTCAGCCGGAGATTCTCGGCCTCAACCTTAGTGATCTGAGTAGTTTTGGCATTTAGCTCAGACACATAGATTTGAACCCTTGTCTCCAGACCTTTGGCCCTCTCCCCCAACTCGGCCAAGGATGTGTCTGCCTCGGCAATCTTCTTGTGGCCTTCCTCGGCCTCCCTCTCCGCTGCCTGGCGGGCTGCCTGAAGATCACCGATCTTGCGGTCCACAGCAGCGCCGACATGCAGCATCTCAAGGAAAGTCATCATTACAACCATGCCGAAGTAAGAATATATGAAAAGCAGTCAGTAAATGGCCTTACGTGGGCAGCGTAGTACATCATTTGCCGGAAACAGGTCCGGGGCCCGCTAGGAAGCCGTTCTGTCTCCTTCGGCAAAGTAAAGGCCTGGAGTAACGCCATCGCCACCTTCGGACGGTCCACCAGCAGGTCGCCTTCAGCGACCTTAGTACCCTTAAAGGAGAGCTTCGGTGCCCCACACCTGCACCGCCCTCTCAGACGGCCCCACCGTCTCAACGGTCGCGGGATCAGGTACGACCGCCTTCTCTGTGGCAGCTGCAGATTGTTCGGCAGAAGGCGCGTCATCAGACAGCCGGGGATTCCTCTGTGCCCGAGTCTTTTCTAGCCTGGCCAGGACCTCGCTTGCTCAACGGCCCGCCAGCGCCTCCTTCAAGATGGTCACCAAGGGCTCAGCATCCGCGACCTCAGGTTCGTCGCCCATGAACTCTCCCTCGAGATCAATAACTCTTTTGGGCCCCATCTCTTCTTCGGCTGGATGGTCGGTGGAAGGCTCGGCTGAGCGCCTGGAAGATGCCTCGGCTGGGGCTGGTCGGGATTGGAGAGTATGGGTATACATTGGCGTATACTCTAATAGCGTCGGCGCCGAGTGTCGTCCTCTAGGGAGTTTAGAAAATTTCTTAACTTTATCTGCATCGGCCTGGGCTTTCAAGTTGCTGAGGATACCAACGTCTGCGAAGGAAAACAAATGGTCAGAAAATCTCAAATAAAAGAAGCAATCTCAGCCGAAGAGACAAAGCTTACGGGGGACGCCCGATTGAAACAGTGCGGTAAACCGTATGTACACACCATGATCAAGCAGGACGAAGAAGTTGCCGGAGACAATCATCGTATCCTCGGCATACTTATTGGAGTCCAGAAAGATGGCGATCAGGCCGGAATGGTTAGGTTTTCTGCCCAGGTAATATTTCCTGGACTTTTTATTGAAGCCAACGAAGTAGCAGCCAAAGATGTCCTGGAAGTCGAGTCGGTCCGACCGAGGAAGGGTCTCATTCAGCTTTACTACCCCCATCAAAATCCGGAATACGTTCACCGTCACTTGGAACGGTGTGAGATGGAGCTCGCCGAAGAAGCAGGTAAGCATAGGGTGGAAAGGGAACCAGACTCCTCCCTCCACCACAACAATAATGGGCATGTGGATGTAGTTCGGCCCCGGTTCTGTGTCACCGACAGGGGCTATCAGGATGTTGACGTCGATCGGGATTTCGAACTCCTCTCTGAAGTGACGGAGCTCCTCCGGGGTATCTAGGTACTGTCGAAACTTTTCGGACCTCCTCTTCGACACCATTTGTTGGATCTGAAAAGAACACAAGCACAAAGGCACCATTAGTCGGTCCGGCATCAACCTGCGCGGTTAAGCACAGGGAGACCATTGGCTTGGCCTTCAACCAACAGCCAAGGCCAGGTCGGCTCGGCCAAGAAGAGTTTGAACGTTTATCTTCAACCTTGAAGCTCAGAAACCTTCACAGGGTATGAAGGCCACAAAAATAGCGAGGAAGATGAACCCCAACCAAAAAAACGTCGCAAAATCGACGGGGAAAATGAAAAAGAAGTAAATTATCAAAGAAAGAATGGATGAATGGTCACCTGAAAAGTAGTCGGTGGCTGAGAAGAATCAAAAAGGCTCGCCGGAATCTGGGCAGCAAGGTGGCCGAAAATCGCCTAAACTCGTCGGGAATCGCCTGGGGCTAAAGAGAGAGAAATGCAAATGGGAGGGTTTGAAAACCCTAAGGGTACCTTATATAGGGGATGACCGGGAATTCAAAAAAGAGTGACTAGCCGAACCGTCTTAACCGGTTACTACGCATCTATCATTATTGCCTTGCCTCGAGAATTGTGTCGGCACAACCAAACCGACAATGCATGATCACACTGTCCCATCCGCCGTAGGGCCGATCAATCACGGCGCTCTATGTGGACTTCCCAACCGCCATTTCAGGCGCATGCAGGCCAACGAAGCGACAGTTGTTGGCGTGACATCAGCACATACGCGCCTTCAATGTAGACGGTGACATGTATGCAGGTTCAAAACGACACGCCTTCAATACAGACGCGCCTTCAACCCATCGGCACCATGTCAACCCCACTTCGGCCAATATTCCTGGCCAAAGGGGTCGAGGGTCTATTGTTGGGGGGCGAACTAATCGGAGGCTGGAGCCACGACCTCCTCGAGGAGGACCACAACACAGACTAGCTATCAAGGGGCCGAGCAAGGCAGAGCCGGCGTTAGAACCTCCCCGGGGCTCTCTCCGGCCAGAAGACTCACAGTCCAGGGGTGGTGCCTAGCTAGAGCTACAGCAAACCGAGGTCATGCGGCCGAGCAAAGGAAAGGGCCGACGACGGGAGCTCCCTCGGGGTCACTTCTGTGCAGAAGGTTCATTGCCCAGGGATAGCCCCTATCAATATCCAGTTGCACCGAAGCGTGTCGCTTCGGCCAAACAGGACAAATACATCGTTTGCAACAAAGATTCCCTCAGAGACAACATTCCGGGTTTTGCACACATGGAAGACACACGCCTGACAAAGAATTAGCTTTTCCGTGATTCTCGTAGCATGTTAGGCACACTTCATCAGCTTTTCTGCCGCCCAATGCTGTCAGGCGGTGCCGCCTGACATTGTCGGGGCCAACCGGTCGGCCACACGCTCAGACGCACATGTGAGACAGGCGCACTGCCCCATGATGTAGCACAACGTCACAGTCGCGCCGAAGCGCGTGTCCCTCACTCTCCGATGGCTCTATAAATAGAGAGAAGCATTCAATGCAGAGGTACATATTCACACTCTAGCCCAAGCTCTGCCATTTCACTTTCTCTCTCTAGAATCCTTGCTGACTTTACCATTGGAGGGTCCACCGGCGACATTCGCCGGTAGCCTAACGTTTCCTTCTTTTGCAGCCAAACCCAGCCTCATCTCCACCGCTAGTAACCGGGAACCACCGCAAGAAAGGCTTACCCCCAACACTATCTATGGTTTTATTAATTGAATACCCTATTTTAACACAAATTCTTCTCTCTCAAGATTACTATAATACTCATGTGTCATCACCTCACGGGGTTACAAATGCATTAGAAATTTATAAGTAAGAAAATAATAATTAGTAAAGAGATAAGTTTTGGGATCGATCCACAAGGAATTGAGAGTGTAAAACTTGAAAATTTAAAATTTAGAAATTAAGTTTAAAGTCATTTAATTAGGAGATTACAATAAATAAATTAATTAATGGGCTTAAATAATAAAATTAGCCCTTAAGATTTATATTAAATTCGAAAAGATGAATAATAATTTTCAGTGGAGTTCAAAAAATTTTAGAGTTAAGAAAGTAATTTTTAGGAATAGAAAGAATGAATAAATAGAAGTTGTGGGTTAAATTGTAAATATAAGAGAAATTGAGGGGGAAAGTGTAATATGCCATAATACTTGCAAAAATTGGAACGCGGGGAGAGAGAGAGATGCTACATGGTTGTGTGATGTGTTGTGGGTGTGATGTGTTTGGATTGAGAATTGAGAGAGAGAGAGAGAGAGAGAATCGTGTGAGGGAGAGAGGGAGGCCACCATCTGACTTCAGAAGAAACCATTGAAGGAGAAGAAACAAAACTTTCTCAAAACCCAGATACTAAAAGCAGAGAACTCAGAGGTAAATTAACGATCCTTGTAACTAATTTCTATAGATTACATATATAAATAGTATGGAAGGATTAGAACAGATTTTTTTGGATTTATTCAAAGTAGGACGAAAGAGAAATTAGAAGGAATCAAAAACCTGAAGAAAGCCCAGAGCAGCAGACCTGTGCCGTGACCGACACCACGATCGGTTCCAACATCGGTGGCCCAGTGTCCAGCCCGATGCAGCGCCCGGTCCCCACACCAGTGCAGAGACTGGTGCAATCCTGAGTTTTTGAGCAGTGGGTATTTAAGGCTAAACTTGATGGAATTAATGTATAAATATTATAAATTATTTAGGGACTCGTTCTATTTGATATTAGAGATTGAATCCAAATTAAACTTAGTTGACAAATCAATTAATCTTAAGAATTCATCCAAGTAAGTTATAAAAGACAGACTTTAGGATAAGAAAATAATTAAGTAAACAAGTTAAGAAATTATTCAAAAATTTCCTTTAGTAATTATATTATTGCTATTTGATTTTTAGGATCTTCTACGGCACCCTACGACTTAGGTGAGTGACATTGTACTTAATTACATGATTTCTGGTACAATTTTCAAAGTATTCCTGTCTTTCGTGGGATTTTTATATTATTCAGTTTATGTTTTAGAATTTCTATGGATATGAATTATTTGCAAATCTATTATGAGTCATAAGTAATGATTCATGAACACCGGGACTCAAGCCAGTGTAAGAATGTGCATCGGGGGAAACAAGCCTCGATACAGGTTATTGAGTTCATGAACATCGAGACTCAAGCCAGTGTATTTATTTACAAGTGAAAACAAGACACCGGGACTCAAGCCGGTGACCCTGGGACTCAAGCCAGGGTAAGTTATGCATTGATTGAAAGCAAGCATCAATGCAATGTCTGGGGGACTCAAGTCCCGATGCAGTCCTTACTAGGGGATTCATGTCATAGTATTACATGGGATTATGCGTCAGACGTATAGCTAATTCACTGAAGACTCCAAACATGTTATTATATATCCCAATATGAATGACAAGTATAAGGAATGACCTATGATATGACAAGAAATAAGGAAATGATTTTATAATCAGCTTTATAAGTTAAGTAAGAGTTTCAAGAAAACCCTAAACCTGAATAACCATAATGTACTATTTATGAACAACTTTATAACACGATTCTGTTATGATTATTGGCTATGCGTGTGTACGTTTCTGATTTTGTTATGGCGCCAGTACTTTTCTGTTATGATATCAGTATAGTATTAGTGTTTTTTGGCACATGTTTATGTCACTATTACAGTTTTATGACTCAGTTATAGTTTTATGACTTTATTACTCAACAAGTATTCACAGTTATGTTTTAAAAAACAATGCACTGTTTTATACTGTTATTCGTATCCATGACATAAACCTTGTATTTATATGCTTTATCATTCACATGAGCTTTTAGCTTATGTTTTAAAAGTAATATATTTCAGGAAAAAGGAAAGAAATCTAGTATTAGTAGATTCTATGTATAGTAGGAGTAAGAAGGAGCAGATGTAAGTATTATGAGATAAGTTCCTTTCTAAGTAGTTTTACAGAATGCTCTGAGACAGTTTGGGTTTTGTAAAATATTTAGCTTTGGGTCTGTAGCATATTCTAAAACAAGTATTTTATTCCCATTTTAATGCACGTGTAATATTCTGTTGTATTTTATCCTCATTTTAAAGTTTAATTCAAGTTTATGTTATGTATGCATGAGCTGGTTAAGTAAATCACATGACGTCTGTCTCGCTAACTTTAGAGGATGGGAAATGGTTATGACAGATTTAGTGGTATTAGAGTGCGGTTTATATAAACCTTGGGCTATATAAGTCTGTGAAGGAATTATCAAGTGTATG
The DNA here is from genome assembly GCA_002855965.1 of Monotropa hypopitys. Classification (NCBI taxonomy): domain Eukaryota; kingdom Viridiplantae; phylum Streptophyta; class Magnoliopsida; order Ericales; family Ericaceae; genus Monotropa; species Monotropa hypopitys. Next base: position 10,465 of record NMUG010000916.1, read on the forward strand.
AGAGATATTATATGCGGAAATCGCCCTAGTAAGGGTGTATGTGATTAACCAATATGATAAATATTTTTTTGGAAACTTAGAGATCTTCATTTGGATGTCATTAGAAGTGCGACTGGCCATCGATGCTTCAATGAATATCCAAAGTGAATACTCTTAGAGAAGATAAAACGTGAAATGATATTTTTGAAAAGAAAATGAAATGAAATTCGAGTTGTTTCAAAAGTAAGTGTCTCAGAGCAATAGTAAGTCTTAAGATAAGATAAGAATTATGATAGGTTATTGAATATCTATTTTTGGTGGATATGAATATTATGGAGGATCATTTGAAAGGAAATATAGAACATACGCAAGTTCATAAGCAGCACCACCAGCTCCACTAGTAGATCAGATGGATAGAATGGAGTGAATCTTAGCTGGAGTCATTGATGGTATATGAAGAAATAATCAAGTAAGAGATGATCAAGTTAGTATTCGAGAATTTCATAGGATGAAACCACTTATATTTGAGGGAGGGATAGACCTGAATAAAGCTGAAGCCTCAATGCTTAGCATAGAAAAGATTTTCTCTGTCTTGTTTTGCTCAGAGGCACATAATGTGGTCTTAGCCATCTATATGTTTGAGGGAGATGCTCATCGATAGTGGTTATCTAAGAGAGATAAAACTGGGTATGCAATTGTGTCATTTTCTCGAAGTCTTTTATGAGAAGCACTTCTTTAAATCAATTTGGGACAAAAAATATCTAGAAATTATTGCCTTGCAGCAAGGGAGTGCGACTGTATCGGAGTATGAATGGAAATTCACCGAACTTAGCTAGTTTGCCATGTATATAGTGGCAACCAAAGACCTCAAAGCCAGGAAATTTAAATCAGATCTCTGACCAGAAATCAATATTTCCATCAGGTTATTAAAATTACCAACTTATTCAAAAGTATTAGATGTGGCATTAATGGTAAAATATGATCTAGATAAAAAGTATAAAGCCATAGCAGAGAGGAAGAAGAAAGTCGGTAATTGGCCTAGGGAGGATCAAAGTGAGAGTCAGGTTAAGAAACAAAATGTCGGAGGGTTTATAGTTGATTTGGACGGCAGAAGAATTTCATTCAGCCTAGAAATAATTAGAATTATAGCTCATATTTGTGCCCTATCTGTCCCAAGTGTTAACGAATGCATGTAGGAGAATGTTTCTAGAAGAGTGAGGCATGCTATAGATGTGGTCTGTAAGGTCATCTTATTAGAGACTGTCCAGTGGCCGTTCAAGTTGCATTACCACCACCAGTACCAGCTCAACCAGGACCTCAACGAGTTATCAAAGTAGAATCTATCAATAGAAAACTAGGGAGAGCATTTGTTTTGGTGCCAGATCCCGCGCAAAATGTTGAACTAGATATTACAGGTAATAATTATTATTTAGTAAAGTTATGAATATTATCAATATAAAACACGAGAATTATAATAGATTAACCTCTTTAAGTTAATGTAAAGAGTAGAAGTGAGTTAAGAAATGTAGTTATTTAAGATGAACCTAAAGAAGAGTTGGGGAGGGAATTCATTAATTAAAGTTACCGCTAGTTTAAGTTTGGAGGACCAAACTTTTATAAGTTGGGGAGAATTGTAAAACTTTTATAAGTCGGGGAGAATTGTAAAACCCGAAAATTTAAAATTTAAAATTTAGTTTAGAGACGTTTAATTAGGAGAATACAAGATATAAATTAATTAAGGGGCTTAAATAATAAAATTAGGCCTTAAGATTTTATATTAAATTCGAAAAGATGAGTAATAATTTTCAGTGGAGTTCGGGAAATTTTAGAGTTAAGAAAGTAATTTTTAGGAATAGAAAGAATGAATAAATAGAAGGTGTGGGTTAAATAGTAAATATAAGAGAAATTGAGGGGGAGAGTGTAATATGCCATAATACATGCAAAAATTGGAATGTGGGGGGAGAGAGTGAGCTACTACGTGGTTGTGTGTTGTGGGTGAGATGTGTGTCTGTGTTGTGTCTGGATTGAGAGTTGAGAGAGAGAGAGAGAGAGAGAGAGAGAGAGAGAATTGTGTGAGGGAGAGAGGGAGGCCACCAACTGACTTCAGAAGAAACCATTGAAGGAGAAGAAACACGTCTTTCTCAAAACCCAGATACTGAAAGCAGAGAACTCAGAGGTAAAGTAATGATCTTTGTAACTAATTTCTGTAGATTATATATATAATTAGTATAGAAGGATTAGAACAGAATTTTTGGAATTTAATCGAAGTAGAACGAAAGAGAAATTAGAAGGAATCGAAAACCAGAAGAAAACCCAGAGCAGCAGACTGGTCCCACGACCAGCACCACGAGTGGCGCCAACACCGGTGGCACCGGTGTCCAACCGGGTGTCCAGTCCGAAGCAGCACCCGGTCCCCATACCGGTTCAGAGACCGGTGCAATCCTGAGTTTTTTAGAAGTGGGTATTTAAGGCTAAACTTGATGGAATTAATGTATAAACATTATAAATTATTTAGGGACCCATTCTATTTGGTATTAGAGACTGAATCCAATTATACTTAGTTGACAAATCAATTAATCTTAAGAATTCATTCAAGTAAGTTATAAAAGGGAGACTTTAAGATAAGGAAATAATTAGACAAACAAGTTAGGAAATTGTTTAAGAATTTCATTTAGTAATTATATTATTGCTATTTGATTTTCAGGACCTTCTACGGAACCCTATAACTTTGGTGAGTGATATTGCACTTAATTACAGAATTTCTGGTACGTTTTTCAAAGTATCCCTGTCTTCCGTGGAACTTTTATATTATTTAGTTTATGTTTTAGAATTTCTACAGGTACAAATTATTTTCAAATCTATTATGAGTTATAAGTAATGATTCATGAATACCGAGACTCAAGCCGGTGTAATAATGTGCATCGGGGGAACAAGCCACGATACATATTATTGAGTTCATGAACAGCGGGACTCAAGCCAATGTATTTATTTACAAGTGAAAACAAGACCCTGGGACTCAAGACGGTGACCCTGGGACTCAAGCCAGGGTAAGTTATGCATTGATGGAAAGCAAGCCTCAATGTATCGTCTAGGGGACTCAAGTGTCACGACCCAACCCAATAATTATCAAGGTAATTACCAGATTAGTGACGTGGCAATACCTTTGGAACAGATTACAACTAATAACAACTCGAAATATAAACATAACTGGAAAACTATAATTGTTAATCTTATAAATAAATACAGTGGGGCTCAACAAACTGGGTATAAACAAGTCTCGGGCCCAAATAAAGCTGAATAAACTGAAAGTACCGGACATCTGAACATCCTGATACATACTACTTAAATAAAACTGAACAACTGATCATCTAACATCTACTGAGACTGAACAGACAGAACCTCCACACTAACTACTGCGCTACAGCTGAACAATGGATAATGCTAAACGCGATCACCTAGAAAATGTATAGAAATACGTCAACACGACGGCGTGGTGAATATATAAGAATAATGTAAATAAGAAAGTAAAGTAAGTGACAAAACTCATTTCCAAAACGTCTTATATCTCTTTTCAAAAACCCTTTTTATTTCCAATTTCACACAACTAATCCACTTCCTTTAAACTCTTGAATTTCTTTAAAAGAAACGCTTTTCATAATATTTTTCTTCTTTTCCTTTCCAAATATTCTATCAGATTATACTTCTCAAAATATCTCTTTTTGCAACTTCCTTTTCTTAATAAAGTTTCCTTCAGATCCAAGAATGATCCATCAACCACACCCATCACAATATAAAGATCGAGTAGGGATCTTTCAATATCTTCTTATATCATTTTATTACATATTTCCTACTAATATAGCCAAGGGTCATTCAAATCCATTGACCAACGTTAATTCCAGATCTGTTACCCAATGAATCATTCCCAATAAGTACACATGTGATGAACTTGGGGGCTGCTCTACCTCCCAACAGTAAGGTACTAGCACCCTATCCTCTATGTATATATATATATATATATACAAAAATTTTCAGGTCAAGAGGTCCTGATTTTAATAAAATCAAGAGGTGTGTTTTCCCGAGCTCATTTTTATAATTTGACTCATCCAATGTCTTTAAAACGTGTTTTTAAGAGTACCCGTGAGGAATTGCCAAAACAACTGCTCGGGAAGGGCTCGATCCGAGCAGTTTTTTTATTAAATTGTTTATCTATGTTGTATATAAAAATTGCTCGAATCAAGTCCTTCCAGAGTAGTTTTTTGGCAATTCTTCGCGTGTACCCTTAAAAACACGTTTTAAAGACATTGGACGGATTAGATCCTGAAAATGAGCTCAGGAAATGGACCTATGGGGGGCCTCCGGATTTTGTTAAAATCAGGAGGGCCTTATGGGAACCGGACTGTATATATATATATATATATATATATATATTGATCATCATATGTCTTTTAGGCCACAACTCCTCGACATAAATCCCAAGGTAGGCTTCAAGGCTATAAAAGTATAATACCATATTGCTCTTCCAAAATACCTTTTAAAAACATATATTTAAAAACCATTTTTCATTTCATTGTTTCCCAAATCTTTATATCAATATACCATCCATATCTTTAAAACCATTTGATATTAATACTTTGCTTTTAAAATCATTTGTATTTTTCCATTGATAAATTCAATGCCTCCAACATTTCCACAACTTACTATTTTATAAAGTAAACTATTTCAACGTCATTCTTCCCAAACAACATATATATATATATACTATTCTTCTTATTTAAAAAGTTCTTTGAAATATTCACATGAGATGATAATAGTTTATGCAACGCCCTTCCCTTTTCCTGGAGCATCGGATGTAGATGGCAACTCTGAACCTATTAACAACAATGTTTTGAATAAAAATTCTAACATTTAATTTAATGCTTAATGTTGATCATAAATACTTACTTTAATGAATTTCTTCCCTTTTTATCATTTCTTCCCTTTTTATTATTTTCTGTTTTTATTTATTTTATAAATTTTCTTTAAATTTTCTATTTTTTCCCGAGCCCTGGATACCGGTATCTTGAAAAGATCAGATACCGATATCATGAAGAATATAAGGATACCGGTTTCTGGAAATACTGGCTACCAGTTTCTGGAATTTCTGGGATACCTGTATCTGAAAAAACTAGGATACCGGTATCATAGAGAATAACTAGGATATCGATTTCTTTGCAAAGCCATGATATCGATATCATCCAATCTTAGGATAATGGTATCATACCAATCTGGGATACCGGTATCTTGAAGATCACAGAACTTAGGATTTTCATGGTTGTCTGTAAATTTTGTTTCTATGCTCAATACTCAACAAAATTGGTTCAAATAAAATCCTACGGGTTCCTAAGATCGAATACAAGTTATTACACGAAGTTTGCCGTAAAGGTTACCTCAATTGGATGTGATTTGATAATTTAATCGACTTTTGCGAGAAGTGGGTTCTCATAGAACACTGCTCATCGTCTTCTTCGCTTGAATTCGATTTGATTTAGGGTTTCAATCTTCAACAACCACTTATTTCTCATGTACTCAGACCTTTGCCTTCACTTCCCAATTGTCTCTCTCCCAAATCGATTTACAGAGTGTTTTTACATTTCCAAAATTAGTCGATACAAATAGGAGTTATACATATATATATTTCTATGTTAATGGGTATAACCCCGACAAATTTGACACATCAAGATCACTTATACTTGCACAACCAAATTCTTGATACCTTGCTTAATAATCAACATCACAACACATGTATATACTTATACATTTTGTATATATCGAACCCCTACGTGCCTTCTTCCCTCTTCAACACACACAGAAGGCATATCTGACTTCCCTTCTAAAAATTACACTTCCTTTCTTTAATTTCTAATTCTTACACTTTAGCCCCTAAGTCTTATTATTTTCTTTCAATTCTCTTCTTATTCAATCTATTTTCTTTATCTAAACTCCAAAAATTTCCCAATTTTTTAATAAATCTTACTTGATATTCTCGAGCTCCTAAAATTATTTCAGATATTTTTACTTCATTTCATAATATTGTAATGATTTTAATTTCATTTTTATCCTTTAATAAATCCTTTAATTAATGCATTAATCTTATTTAACGCTTATAGGTTTCACAATTCTCCCCTACTTAAGAGAATTTCGTCTTGAAATTAAGGACGTACCTGAGATGAATAGATATGGATAATTATGCCTCATGCTTTCCTCAGTTTCCCAAGTAGCTTCCTCTTCTGAATGACTATGCCACAATACCTTGACCAATGAAATAGTTTTAGTGTGAAGCACTTGATCTTTTCTATCAAGAATCTGGATTGGTTCTTCAACATATGATAAATCCTCTCTCAATTCCATTGGCTCAATAGCTATAATGTGTGATGGATATGGTAAGTATTTATTGAGCATAAATACATAAAATACATTGTGTAATCACGACAAATTCGATGGTAAATCAAGTCGGTAAGCTGTAGCACCAACGTGATTCAAAATCTCGAATGAGCCTATATATCGTGGGTTAAGCTTTCCTTTCTTACTAAATCTCACAATTTCTTTCCACGACGACACTTTGAGGATAACAAAATCTCCTTTCTCGAATTCCGAATCCCTTCTCCAATTGTCTGCGTAACTCTTTTGCCTGCTCTGAGCTACTCTGTTCTTCTCACGAATCATTTTGATTTTGTCTGTTGTTATCTGCACAATTTCCGACCCTAATAATTTTCTTTCCCCTGCCTCGGCCCAACATATTAGAGTTCTACATTTCCTCCCATATAGCACTTCGTATGGTGCCATAACGATAGTAACTTGATAACTGTTATTGTAGGTGAATTCCATAAGTGGCAAGAGATCATCCCAACTCCCCAAAAATTCCAGTACACAAGCTCTTAACATATCTTTTAAGGTTTGTATTGTTCTTTCAGATTGCCCATTGGTTTGTGGATGAAATGATGTGATGAATTTCAATGTTGTTCCCATTGCTTGCTGCAGACTCGATCAAAATCTGGACGTGAATCTCAGATCTCTATCAAACATAATCGATAGCGGAGCTCTATGAAGCTTTACAATTTTATTGACGTATAACTAAGCTAATTTGTCGAGACTGAATGAAATTTTGATAAGAAGAAAATGAGCCAATTTAGTCAATCTGTCGACAATCACCCATATGGAGTCATGCACTTCTGTGTGCGTGTTAAACCAGAGCAAAATCCATCGTTATATGGCCCCACTTCCATTCAAGAATCGACAATGGTTGTAATAACCCTGCTGGACACTGGTGTTCCACTTTCACTTGCTAATAAATTAGACATCTGGACGAACTCTGCAATCTCTCTCTTCATACCCGATGTCGCATTAGAAAAATTTTCCATCCTTCCCTCGCCTCCAACTGAGAGGAGTCGTTTTTCGGGACGAAGAATCCACGCTATTGGGATTATTTGCAATTTTATTTGAAAATGACTCTGATGGCCTGAGTGTGCCGATTTTGAAATGTTCAGATTTAACAACGGTTTTACAATTGCCTAAACAATATACAACCTATTATTAATCTATTTTCGGAGTTGCCACTCGGTATAGAGTTGCGGTGTGCCAAGTCACCAGTATTTAAATTGGATAAAGATATTTGTATAACCAGAGATTCGAAGTTCGGGGATTAAATTACAAATGAGGAAGGTGTTAGGCACCCCATTCATCCTTTTGGTACTTCAATTTTCAAAAGTAAATTTCTTTTTAACCCAAAATCAATTATTTTCTCGGCCAAGAGAAATGATAAATGATACTGATGTGCATGAAATGAATTGAATGACTCCTTTATATAGTTGTTGACGGGCAGCATTTCGGCTCGGTTTTGATTTAGAAAGAGTTAAAAGGAGGAATTTTGATAGGCAGTCTGTCGGTCCGGTTTGGATTTTGAAAGAGTCACGGGCGGCATTTTGGCCCGATTTTGATCTTTAAAGTAAGAATTTGAAAAAAAAATGTTTTTGAACCGGATGGAACTTCGATGGTGTTTTGAAAATTGATTTTCTACGATCGGACAGAATTCTGACTGCATTTGAGAAAGTAATTTTATTTTGTTAATTCAGTTTTATTTGTGTTTGACAGTCAGACAGAACTTTGACTGTGTTTTGAAAAGAAAAATTTTATTGAGCCGGACAGAACTTCGACTGTATTTTGAAAGATAATTTTCTGCAGTCGGACAGAATTTCGATTTTATTTTGAAAGAATAAATTTGTATTTTGTAGTCAGACCAAACTTCGACTGTATTTTGGAAAGAATGATTTTTATTTTGAAGAATCATGACAGAATATCGAGTGATCCAGTATGACCCGACTTACGAGATATTCATTTGATTCAGTTCAGTCGGCTACTGCAAGCTTTCACCTAATGATCTGAATCATAGGATTTTTATTTTGTTAATTTATTTTTTTTAGTCAGACAGAGCTTCGACTGTATTTAAAAAAATGTTTGTTTTTGGTTTGAAAGTTCCAAAGAATATCAACAAAGGTGTTCTTAAGGACAAATGCTTAGAACTTGTCATGCTTAAGCCTAAACAATGTGAGCATATAAAACTTAGCAAATGTGAACCTTCATACAAAGATATGGCCTAAACTATTCATGAACATGTAAGCATATAATGGCCAAGTGAAGCAAAAAATAGCATATATATGAAAGCAAAGCAATTTAATCTACTTGTTGGAAAGAGTTTACCAATTTGACACTTGCAAGTAGAATGCTCAAGAGAGTCCCTCAATGGATTATGACAAGAATGGAGCAAAGGAACAGTGCACACACATAATGTTCTTCTTATCAGCAACCTTGACACACAATAGCTATGGCTACTGTTTTGGTAGAATGATCCTCTCACACAAAGTCACTCACTCCCAAATGTTTTTACCCTGGTAGCTTCTGGGAAAGAGGTTTAGAAAGAATATCAGTAGGCTCACCCTTAAGGTTTCTCCACCCACACTCTCACAACAATGGTCTTCTTCTCCTTACTTACTCACACACTCACACACTAGGGTCTTACTAAAAAGGCTCAGGTGGTGGTGGTGGCTCGGAGGGGAGGATAACCTCTCTGGTTCTTTCCTTGCACACTGTTGTTTTTTCCCTCAATATTTCCTCTCAGTCTTCCTCACGTATATCAGCATAATATATATAATAGCAAAAGAGAACAAGGCCAACAG
>NMUG010000917.1:0-19647 GCA_002855965.1 Monotropa hypopitys
CACAACAATGATAGAGAGAGGTCCACTACTAGTTCGGGGATTGGTCACCGGATGACTTAGTTAGGGTTCACATGTACTTCAGCACTTGTACATTTCTTTTAGATTGTACTTGATTGGGACGAATGTGTTATACTTTTGTTTAATAAGCATGTTGTTATAAATATTCAGATTCTCAGTTCAGTTTTTAATGTTAAGCTTCCATTGTTTATAAAATGCCTCTTGTTAGACAATGAGTAGTTGTATGATTTCTTTAATTAATGAAATCATTAATGAAGCATGATTAGAAGAATGTGAGAGATTGTTTGGAACATAAAATGTAGTCTGTTAATGACTTAGTTAATGGTACAATCATGCTTGTGTGCCGCGGCCATACGATGCAACCTCATTAAAGTAGTGTGTCGGAACGAATCGTGACAACTACAGTATCCATCAAACAACTGATTCACATTGCCCTGGGTTGAGGTCTACACATCCATTTAGGCAAGGTTAAAAATAGTGAAAACATGGAAGATATAGGCCTGAAACCCATGACATGATGTCAAAATATCATAGTTGCCAAAAGACAGTCTATATTATTTCAAGGTACATCAAATGAGGTCTAACAATTTGGTCAAACGTCTCAAGTTTTCTACTGTTCTTGATTTGTTTTTGTACTGTTTAGATGCCATAAAGACTGCTAAACTCAATTCAACGCTATGGATGAGGGTGAATAATATACAGAGAAGTTGATGGAGAATATCTACTAACCTCCTCACGCAAAAGGCCAGGAACCAAAGCATATACCTCATAGCAGTCTTTCTGTGTAGTCAGGATAGTAAAACTAGTTGAATACCATTAAATGTATGTTGAATATCCAGCATATTATACTGCTCAAAGAGTGGTACAAGAGAAACATACAGTTCTCTGCACATTGATCTTTACCCAATCAGCAGAGGGCCCAATATCAACCACCATTGTATCAGACCTGCCAAAAGATTAAGATAATACCATTAATAAAAGCTAAAGGGCAAATAAGTAAATAAATTTCACTCCTCCATTACAACCAATTTATGTACTTCAACGTGACGAGATTAAGAAATTTTTATTTTTCCACTACCACTTCCCCTATGGATTATCTTCCTTTTTTAATTGGAAAAGGAAGGGGCGGAAATGGAACCTTTTCTGTCAAGAAATGTCCCCCGACAAGGCATAAATATTCCTCACATAGCAGCAATAATTTATAGGGGCCAATAAAAACAACATAAAGCAAGACAATTGAGATGGAGAATTTAAAATAATAAAAGACAAGATATGATCTATGATCCAGAATACATTAACATTAAAACAAGAGGAAACCAAATTTCAGAGTCGGAACACACTAGCAAGATAGAGTGTAGACTTCTTAACTGTGACTTTGATGCTTTCAGATGCACAATTTTGACAGCTCGTTCAACAGGGGATGGTCTTTTGCGCTTTAGCAAACCTGAAACATTGATATTTCTCAAGTAAAATCAAGGGGACTCATAAGACATGATAATTGGAAGACTTAGTTGATTGAGTATACCAATGCTTTTAAGCTGTTTTTCACGCCTGGGAGTAGAGGTTGAGTTTTTGTCCTAACCAAACGTGAAGTCAGATGTCATTGAATGAAGAAAACGAAAACCACAAGTGCTACTTTTTTAGTTCGCAGAGAGATAAGGCTATAGATAAATGAACTAACCAAAGAGAAGAAATTACAAGGCTATAGATAAATTTCCTCCACAAACCTTTATAATTGGATCCCCAACCTCACCGTTCCCCCCAAAAAGACGCTGAGAGTGCCAACCCTGCATAGCACGAGCTGCAGCATCTCTTCTTGCTCTACCCGGTCCTGAAGCTTGTTGCATGCCTGGCTGCTAAAAGTAGTTTGTAACGGAAATAAGATATGCGCTAATAAACATGCACAAGTACAACAACAGAGATCCAAGAAATTTAAGCATCTAAACACACAATGACACATTCGTCACGATCAATTGCCAAACTGGAGCAAGAACACAAGTGTTACATGTGGACATCCACAAACCTAACTAGCATAACAGTTTCCACGCCATCACGCCTATAATGCATGGCCGTAGATGACCAGGAACAGCTTATACCTGTTTTACTCTTGAAGCAATATTGTTAATAATAGAAAGCATGTTGATAAGAGAATGCAAGTACGGTATGCGATCAGCATTGATTTAAAGGGAAAATGCACAGAATACAGTTTATCATATTGTGGATTAATTTTGAAGCATTAGACCTCCCTGACATTTAAAAATAGCCAAAAAGGCACCACATGGTTTTGGCTTCTCCACAACTTACCTCCCTTTTGTCTTGTTGGAAATAATTATTGTGATTGGAAAATAATTATGGTAGCATGTACATTAGGAAAACATATATTGTACTTAATCATTATTGTATATGGTAGCATGTATATTAGGAAGCATATATTATAGGGAGATTGTAATTAAATCCAATTAGGTAGGCAGGATTATTAGGGTTGATTTTGTTTTCTTTATTTTCTCTTGTATCCAGTCTATAAATATTTTCTCCGTTGAGAAGAATAAACAAGTTATTTGAATCTTTCAACTTGTCTCAAAAGATGGAAATTGTGTTACCCTTATTTTAAGGCTTGGCATAAAAAATAAAATCAAAAGCCATGGAAAAGGCAATTGTACCCTTGTTCTCATCTTCTCCCTTAATCAACCTGAAAACCCCAACACAAATCCCAACCACATTCTCCACCACTCCAAGCCCCCGCCACCCCCTCTCAACTCTCCTGCCACCCTATGAAGCAATGACAATTTTAGTTGCCATATCAGTTCCCAACATGCGTCTTGATATTAATATACTTAAGTGTGCTAATATTTTCAATGGGCACATAGCGGAATGCAGAAATGACATTTGTGTCATTTCCACATTTACTACAAATGTGGAGTTTGCTTATATTAGCCTGATCGTGATTCTTGTATACAGAACATATGTATCTGACAGATAAATAATACTGTATAAGAATAGCTAACTTTCTGACAAAAATAGGGAACAAATTCTTTATTATTTTTATGCAAAGGAATCGACAATATATGTTGTACAATCCTTACCTGATTACCAGCATTTGTAGGCTCTGCAAAAGAAACATCAGTGAAAGGGAGCTCACCACTACGCATTTTATGTTTTTCGTATTCCAATAATGCCTGCAAAAAAATATCAGTTACTCAAAAAATGCATGTAAGAAGAACCAAATGGATGCCCAAAAAATAACCCGTAGAAAATATGAACCGAATTTACCCAAGTATATAAAGAGACATGCAAGAATATACTGAAAATTACATTGATTCACATAATCCTCCTCCTGATCTAACCATACAGATTAAACAAATAGCCATGACTATGACTACAAATAGTTTGCACTTAGGCGGAGAGCCTTTCTACATTCCAAAACCTATTTACAGTAGAACTTCATGAATTCTCTTTTAGCATTGAACTGATTAACAATCTCAGCATGAAATTTTGAAAAGACAGAGAATATTTGACACCGATCATTGAGAAGATATATCCAAGTTAAACGAGAAAATCATCAATAAATGTAACAAAATAGCGAGTACCACATAGGCCTGTAGTGCGTGAAGGTCCCCAAATATCTGAATGAACTAAAGCAAAAGGTTGTAAAGATGGTGACTCAGGACGTAAATCAAAGGAAACTCTGTGGTGTTTACTAAGTTCGCAAGCATCATAATTAAAAGGATAAAAGCTAGGTAAATTGGGAACTAGCTTGCGAAGATTAGCAGAAGACGGGTGCCCAAGACGACAATGTCACTGATAAGGTGTGAAAGTAAAATGTAGAGCAGATAACCTGGAAGAGGTGGTCGGCTGATGTTGCTCCTCCTCCTGAAGGTAATACATGATGTTCTTCTCATATCTCAAACCAATTATCCTTTGCGTCTTTAGATCATGAAATTTACAACGAGAATGATAGAAAAGTATGGAACACTGGTGAGTATGAGAGTGTTTATGAATAGAAATAAGATTAAAATGGAACTGAGGCAAATATAAAACAGACGGAAAAACAAGACCAAATGAGAAATATGTACCAATGCCACGAACAATAATTTTAGACTCATCAGCAATTGTAACATAAGAAACAGAAGGGATAATGACATTAGTCAAAAGGGACAAATCACCTGTCATATGATCAGATGCACCAGAATCGAAAATCCAAGGAGTACTGTGAGTAAGAGAAGATGGGTGAAGACAAGTGATACCTGAGGCGACATGGGTCATAGTGGAAGAAGAGGATGCATTAGCCCTTTGAACTATAGAATCATACTCAGTCTTGGATATAGTAAAGTGAGCAGGTGCAAGAGCAGATGGCTCCCCCTTAAGAGTAGCTTGATTAGCGAAAGATGGCTTGCCATGAAGCTTCCAATAGAGCTCAACATCGTGGTTGGTCGTACCACAATGAATACACTTCTTGGTAATACGGCTGCAGTATCCCCCTATCGTGCGGCTACCATGATCAAAAGAACGACCACTACTACTAAATCTAACATTACGCTTTTCCTTCGTCATTGTGTCGACTTGGAATGGTTCCAAAAACCGTAAACCCTAGGCCCAAAATTGCTATTGCCTTATTGATGATGTCTGTGTTGGGTGTACATCCAGGCGAGAGAAAGAACCAATCGAGTGGGTTGGGTGTGCGAAACGTGAGGGAGAGAGAGAGAGAGAGAGAGAGAGATCCATGGTGTTGGATTTTTGAGAGAGAGAGAGAGAGAGATCAGTCGTCAGACGTTGGCAGGGCTCGCACAGGAATGATCCAGCGGAACACAAATCTAAAGTCGAATCGCATCTGACCAGTGTTAGATCTGACGATGACGAAGCAGTGTTTTCAACACTGAGCGCTGAGAGAGAAAAAGAGAGATTTGACGTCAGATCAGAGAGAGAGTTGACCACCGAGTGAGATCGCTAAATACAGAAAGAGATCGAGAGCAAAACAGGGGTTGTCGGCTGGTTGCCGGAGCAAAGCGAGGGCCAATGTAGGTTCGCCGAAATAAAAGGTTATCGGAGGTAAGACGGTTTCTGGTGCATTTGAGGATGATGGTGGGCGATGATGACTTGTTGAAGTCTGAGTAGAGGTCGTCGACGTCCGGCGAGGGTCGTCAACGTCCGACGAGAGCTGAGCGGTGATGGAGACAATGATGGCCAAAGAAGAGCCGACGAGGATCGGAGAAGCACCAGTGGTGGTGGTGACGGTGGCTGGAAGGTTTTAGATTTAGGGTTTAATAGTTGTTGGCGAGTCTTGATTAGAGCAAAAGAACGAGAAAAAAATAGGTTCCTGGAACCCGATCTGATACCATGTCGAAAGATTTGAACAATCTGTTTATTCTTTTCACAAGGAAGAATTATTTATACACCGGATACAAAGGAAAATAAGTAAAGAAAATAAAATCTAATTATTCTACCTCCCTAATTTGGTTTAAATACAATCTTCCTAACTACCATATACAATAATTGTTTCCAATAGTTTCCATACAGATCGGCAAGCCTATAAGCACCTTATCCTGCTTTCCCGACCATCTTGTACGGTCCTTCCCAATTCGGCCCAAACTTTTCATTGTTTGGGTCCTTTGTGTTGCCAAGCACCTTGTGTAGAACTAAATCATCAATCCCAAATTCTCTTGGGTGGACTTTTCTGTTGTGGAACTTAGCAAATTGTTCTTGATAAGAAGCCAACTTGATGAGAGTGTGTTCTTTCTTCCCCTCGGCTAGCTGTAGCTCCATGGCCGGAGCATTGTCAGCCTCAGTGTCGTAGGCTAAGGAAAACAAAGTTTTTGCAGTGGATCTCCTCGGGATGGTGTGGCAAGCTGAGAGGGCAATTGGAAGTTCATTTGCCCATCATCCTTTAGCCTTTTCCAATATTTACTTGATCTCGTCTAGAATGAACTTGTTCAATGCTTCTTCTTGGTCGTTGCTCTGCAGGTAACTGACAGATGCATGGAAAGTCATGATCTTGTATGTCGAGTAAAATGTCTTGAATTTATCGAGGAACTGCATGGCATTGTCTCATACAATAGCATATGAAATTCCAAATTTGATGATAATATGCTTCCACACAAACTACTCCGCGTTGTGCTCAGTGATCTTGGCCAAAGGTTCTGCCTTAATCCACATGGTGAAGTAATTTGTCCCCACCATAAGATATTTCTTCATTCCGTTTGCTTTTGGCAATAACCCCACTATGTCCAGACCATATTGGTCAAACGGTCAAGGACGGGTCAAAGGGGTCAGGTCGCAGAAGAAGTGTGAATGATTGGGTAGAACTTTTGACACTTCTCACAAACTCTGATATAGACCTTGGCATGCTCTTACATGTATGGCAACCAGTATCCTTAGAGATTGCTCTATGGGCTATAGACCTTCCTCCGGAATGATTGTCGCACGCCCCTCGTGAATCTCAAATAAAAATTATTGTACGAGAACAGGATGCACGCAACGCAAATATGGCCCTGTGAACAACTTCCTGTAAATGAGATAACCAGAATCTAGTGGATTTAACTCTGATCTTGTAGGCCTATTTCTTGTCTTCTCGGAGAGTACTAGTGTCAAGATCAGTTTCTCCAATGGTAAGTAGTTGGTCTCAACATCTAGCAAGGTTTTACTGACATAGCAGATTGGTTTTTGCTCGCCGCCCTCTTTCTTGATCAATGTCGCACTGAATGTGTTGATACGCCATATATGTTGTGAGTACATAACCAGACTCTAGGGTGGCAATCAGTGGTAGGGCTACCGAATAGGTCTTCATATCCAGGAAAGGTTTCTCACAGTCTTCCCCCCAAGAATAGTTTGTTCGCTTTCTCAACAGTTAAAAGAACAGTCTTCATCGATCTAAAGATCGGCTAATAAACCTATTGAGAGCGGCAATCATCCATGTCAACCTTTGCACCTTTTTTGTCATTCTCAGACTTTAGAGGACCTACAATACAATGATCTGGATTGGCTTTTATTTCCTTATGGGTTACCAAATGCCCAAGGAACTTGCTAGAACTCACTCTAAAGGCACACTTAGAACATTTAACTCTAACCTAAACTCTTGGAGTAACTGGAATGTTTGCTAAATGTCGATTAGATGGGAGTTCGGCTCCTTAGACTTCACCACCATGTCCTAAATGTAAACTTTCATACTTTGCCGAGCAGTTCCTTGGACATGAGGGTGACCAATCTCTAATATGTAGCCCTGACATTGTAAAGGCCAAAGAGCATGACATTGTAACAAAACAGTGCTCTATGCGTAATAAAGGACGTATTCTCTTAATATAGTTCATACATTGCAATTTGATAATATCCACGATAGGTATCCAGAAAACTCAACCTTCTGTACCCTAACAGTAGCATCCACCAATTGATCAATCTTTAGCATGAGAAATCTATCCTTGGGGCACGCTTCCAATTGCCATTCTTTTTCTTGAAAACTATGGTACTGGAAAGCCACTCCGAATAGTAGACTTCCCGAATTGCATCTACTTGGAGAAGTCGGTCTACTTCTTCAATAAATGTCTTTGCATGTTGAACAGCTAAACTTCTCTTTTTCTGTATTACTGGCTTATGGTATGAGAAAAGATTCAGATGGTGACATATAATGCTAGGATCTACCCACGCATGTCGCGGGGGTTCCAAGAAAATACGTTGATGTGATACAACAGCACCTGCACCAACTCTGTGGAATCCTAGTCGAGAAGCTACTCCCCAATCATGAAATACCTATCTTCGTCAGTGTCATATGTGAGAACCTTTATTAGGTTCTCAACTACCCGTGAAAATGAATTTAAACCAACATCTTCTAACATAGGTTGATCTGTGACTTCGACAAACTTCAATTGTTCGGTGTTGGGCTTGTGCTTGCTGAACGCCAAAAAACAATTTATGTTTGCCTTCTGATTTCCTGTATACTCTCGATTCCCTTTGGTCCCAGGAACTTGCTCACTTAATGATAGGTGGATTGGATTGCTCCCATCCTGGACATCCATATATGGCTGATGATAGCGTTGTAGGCTGATGGCACATCTACCACCAGGAACTTAATATCCATGGTCACCTTTCCCGTCCAGGCAGGTAGGGTGATTAGGACAAAAGACCAGACTGGTTCTGCGCTGAAGCTGATTAGTCGGATCTTGGCTTCTCTGAGTTCGGCTTGAGTTAGCCACATATTCTTGAAAACTTGAAAGTATATGATCTCGGTGGAGTTGCCCTAATCCACCAAGAGTAGCTCATCTGTGTCATATCGGGCAATGTTCAATATGATCATCGGCGCATCGTTGTGAGGGGATTGGACTGTAACACCCCAGTCTAAGGTGTCAACTAGAGTCCCGGAGGGAAGATCCGGGTCAGTGTACAAGTCCCACATCGCTTGGTGGATGTAAATTGTGTGTACTATAAATAATAGATCATAAATCTATCTTGCACAAGGCCTTTTAAAGTCGTGCGGGCGTCAAAGCCCATTGGAACTTCTCAGTTAAGCGTGCTCGTCCTGAATTAGTCTAAGGATGGGTGACCCCCTAAGAAGTCCACTGGGACTTGGCGGCCAAAGCGGACAATATTGTGCAAGGCGAGGGCGGGTCGTTACATATGGTATCAGAGCATGCACCAACCGGAAATGTGGGACCAGAGGAGAATCTTGACCCCACACGAGGACGTGTGGTCCAAGTGGGGGAGATTGTGATACCCCAGTCTAAAGTATCAACTGGAGTCCCGGAAGGGAGATCCGGGTCAGTGGACAAATCCCAAATCGCTTGGTGGATGTAAATTGTGTGTACTATAAATAATAGATTATGAACCTATCTTGCACAAGGCCTTTTAAAGTCGTGCGGGCGTCAAAGCCCATTGGAACTTCTCAGTTAAGCGTGCTCATCCTAGATTAGTCCAAGGATGGGTGACCCCCTGGGAAGTCCACTGGGACTTGGTGGCCAAAGCGGACAATATTGTGCAGGGCGGGGCGGGTCGTTACATGGACTCACTCCAAATCCTGGTCGGAAAATGAGATCTGCTCGGACCTTCCCTCCTTTGACTGTGGCCTCTTCTGCCTGAGCTGAAGAATGTGATGCTCGTGTCTTTCCTTGCATCTTTGAGGTTGGGTTTCATTCTTAGTGCTCGGCTCAATGACTCCATGAATAGCATGTATGGTTCCCACATAGGACATGTCATCGTCAGAGAGAAGTAGGGCCTTGTGGTCTTCATATACATAGTCTCGGGGACAGTCTTCTCGACTATGTACTTACTTAGATGGATTGCCTCTACAAATTCCTGCATAAACTTTTTGTAGGACATGCAGATCTCGGTCAATTGGTTGAACTTCGGATGATAGCTGCATCGAATGATCGGTGCCTCGAGCTCCAACTAGTTTCCTCCTTGCTTGAATAGCCACTTACAGAAAAGTTCATCCTTCAAAGGAAATACCAATCTGAAGATAAGGACATTGAACGTCGTCTGGATTGCTTTATAAGCCTGCGGGCCAAGTTTTGGTACCCGCATGGCAACGTACATGACTATCTCGACCTCCTCATTCTCGGTTGGAGGTTGTTGTCTTTTCTTCTTTCTTTCTTTTCTTCTTTTCGACAGTCTCTACCATGATGGTCTTGTGCGGCTTACGACTACCCTGTCCTGTCTCATGAAATATTTTATCCTCCAATTTGGCATGTCACTCCACCCTCTCCATCAAGTCGGGAAAGGTCTCCACCGCATTCAAAATCAGAGTTTCCCGCAATTTCTCATTGAAGGGGAGCCCCAACATAAACCTTGACACGGCATCCTCCGTGCAGTACGCCACGTCGTTGTAGGTCTCGACATACCGTGCAGCATACTCTATGATCGTCTCATCTGATCGTTTCCTTAGCAACGTGAGATAGTCAAAATGCTTGGTAGTAGCTCGGCTAGTCATGAATCTCGCCACGAACTCCTCGACCAACTGTTTGCAATTGTGGATAGATCGGGCTAAAATCATGTGGTACCAGTTGAGCATTGACCGATCTAAACTGGATGCAAACATCCAAGTTCCAACAGTAGAGGTTCTCATCTCCTTCGTATACGATCAGCACCTGATGGAAGTACTTCAAATGTGATACCGTATCAGTTCTTCTATCGTACTACTAGAAGTTGGGAACTCTCTCAAAATTTTGTAACTCCCAATTTTCCTGGAGAAAGAGGACATAATTTGTTGGATCGCCCGCTTACAATTCTCTTGAGTCGTTCCTCGGCCATTGAGGTGCTCGTTGATCCACTCGCACATGTCATTTATGTTGTCGGGCACCAGGTTGTAGTTTTGGGCACCCTGTGGTGCGTCGAGTCACCCAGCAAGGATGGGAACTCTCGGACAAATATGGTATATGGGGTCCCACATTGACTCTCTGGAGCGTTCAGGATGAGCACTATGAGTTCGGTTGATACGATCATTGTGCTCCTGAGGATCCCTAATGTTCCTTCTTCCTTCATAGTGTTGTGATGGGTTCATACGAGCCATGTTGGCTTGCTGGCCCTCAACCGAACAGGTCAAAACCATTTCATGTCCCTCGTTAATCCTGTGAGACTCTTCCTGTCATAAGCATGTTTGTGTTGAGGCCCCCTTTCATGTCTCTGGTCTTCTCATCGGCGTTGATGACGACAGGGTGCCTGAAATTATCAATGGTGTGAGGGGCGTCTCATTAAGTTTTCAACCTCACGTTCTAAGCGCCTAATAGCCTGGTTCTAAAGACGAACGTCTACCATATCCGCATCTCTAATGAACCTGGATCTGGGTCATGAGCGAGAGGGGGAGCAAGAATGAGAACGATTGCATCTCTAATGAACCTGGATCGTAGGGCTTTCGTGGGCTATTGACACCTCCATGAGGGCCGTTGGTCCGCCATTGTGGGCCAAAAGTACCTCTTGTTGGTCCTTCAGGCAAGGATGAGTATTATTGGATTTCTTGGGGGGGCGGTGGAATATCAGAGTGGGTGGAACACCTCCCCCTCTCCTCTTTCCATCAACAGTCTACTTCCCGATTCCTAGGGTATCATATTCTTTTCATGTCATTGATCTTAAGTTTGTTCTTGATCTTTCTTTCCCACATACGACGCCAAGTGTGCGTGGATAAAACAGATTTAATACATCATTGAATGCTTTAACAATCTTCGTCAGCCTTTGCTCACTGAAAATCTAATCTACACTCACAAAGAAAGAGTTAGAGGACCTCTGACGTTGTGGCAGGAAAGCTCTCTGATGATTAAATTAGAATACAATCACACTTAATCAAAGAAATCTTTAAAGACAAAAACAAGGCTCTCAGTATCTGTTTACGCGTACCTATATCTAGAAATTGAGCTTGTTTATATAGGGATTCCCTCCTAAGTCTTAGATTTTGTCCTGAATACTAGTTTCTCAACAATAATCGGAGTTTGATTAGGACTTCTCATCTCAATCCTAATAGGATTCTATATACTTATATGTATGTTATCTGATCTGAGACTCCCAATCCCACTGAAAATAGGACATATCTCGCATTCTTAAAAATTTGTTATTATTCATTGGCGAGAATAACGAAACATGTCGTTTACCATCATTGCCTTGTTGGCAACTGCCTAAACATGTTCAATATAGTTCTGACGCACAGGATAAAACTGTGTCAAATAGAACAGACATCACGCCGAACTGCACGACCACTTGCCAAACTAAACAATCAATGTGCCGAATTCAGTGCTTATGTCCAAATTATTCGGAACAAACCTTAATTAGGTTAAATATGGAAGCAACCTACCACAGTAACCACATTCTCAACTTCAAAGTTTGGTGATGGAGGATCGCCAGCCAGATCGAAAAAGAACTACTTAAATGAAAGAATCACATGAAATTAAGGCCAACGAAAAAGAATAGACCCTACGTTCCTTAATCTCAATGTAAGTGGCTCATTGAAATATCAGTCTGCAAATTTTTATTTACATAGCGGCTATTCATTACCATGTTAGGAAACACACATAAAAGTCACTAAAGCAAAAAAACAAGTAAAAATTAAATACTAATATAATTCCAAATAATAATAAATTTCCAAGATTCTCAAATTATTGCGTCATTCAACACCTTTTATTTCCGCATCAGGTTGTCTGCATTGGAAGTTAGAACCTCCGCATGTACTTCAATATTCCTTGAATTTTTTACTTCTTCAATTTACCACCATATCACAACTACGTCTGACAAGCTATGTGAGCCTATATTAGACCTCTACTCACCCGAGGGTCTATATTCTACACAAAGATAACTCCCTGTGATTTTTTGATACAATCTTGTTTTTCATTTTCAACTTGTTTGGCACCTTGCCCAGAGAATCACGCATCAAAGAAAACAACTCTTTTCTATAGCTGTTCTTTTTGTTTACGCAAAGCATTCATTTTACTAAACTTCATTGGGAATTTAGAGATAAGGAAATCGTTGTTCTTTTTCTGTAATGGCCATTTTTCTGTAATAATGTTCCCGACTCTTGGAAAGTCAAAATTCCGGTGTCAAAAAGAAAAAAACACCATGAAATTCTCAATACCGAGGAAAATGCATAGGAAGAAATAAATCAGCAACTTGAGCATAACCTTCTCATAGAAACATCGGAACGTCCATGAGACAGTTGTACAGGTCCTGCAAGGTTAAATCTTATCAAAATTTAGCCTGAAACTCAAATACGTAAGAATAAACAAATAAAATATCTGCCGAGCAAGAGAAGAACAATTATGAGAAGTTAGTCTAGACTAATCATGTGTACTCTTAGTTTCCTGTTGATTGAGCCACTTCGATCTCTGGGATCAAGTCTGGCAACACATGCCAGGGCGCTATTTATCAGCTCTACGTCTCATCATTCTCCAACTAAGATTTCCCAGATTTTAAATTTCTTTCCAAGTGAAATTTTGGCAAATGCCTCGAGATATAGCAATATAATTTAATATCACAGAACTACCATACGCTTATAACCCAGAAAATTTTGTTCAGAAGCCTTTACGGGTTCCCAGTATGTTTTCCAAACAAGCTCCGAACACAGCCTACGCAATTATATTTGGTAACTGAACATTAACAACTAACAAATGAGCAATAAAATTGTACATATACATACAAAGATGTCCCTTCTTAACTCATCACTACAAAATTAACCTAGACCATCTACATAAACAAGAAACATTTCATAATCCTTACTTCGGGGGCTTAAATGATTCTCCAACTTGCCGCCAAAACTTGCCTGAGGTCACCTGCAAAGCCATGTACTGAATCTTACAACCAATCAAAATAAATAGCATATTTAACAGACGTCTGAACACGTAAACTACAACGTATAATTGTCAGCAAACAAGGATTGCTAGTTTTTCCATTTTATATACATGGTGTGGGGTTTGCATGAGGTAGTGAAGGGTATTAACACATTTTACAAAAGTTAGTTACTCTCGAATTGAAACAAAGAATAGTTGGACGATTTTATTTTAACTCGTGAGATATAGATTTATTCTGTCATAAAATTGTCTAGGAGAAAAGAAGATAAAATTTGTATCAGGTGCCTATTGGCAGTTCCAATAAAAATGTAACTGTAAATGAATTTGTCAGCAAAGCAGCTCGGAGATAAATTGATGATTATTTGCAACTAACTCTACTAGTCCGGTCACTCTAGTGTCCAATGGACCATCAAACATCATAACTTCAGATGACCAGTTTCCTACACCCCTAGTTCACCACGCATCATAACCAACAAAACCTTGTTACTTGCTCTCAATATTAGCTCACTTTGGATTTCACACATTTGACATTGAGAGAAATGATTCAACAAGTGCTACCAGAAGAGGCTAGCTATTATACCATTGATAACAAAACGTGTACCAACCATGAAAAAGACTTTTTTCAAAGTGGAAAGCTTACACGGAAAGTTTATACTGATCAGGTCTATGGGTCAACCACTTCAAGAAAACAAGCAAACTCCCAACCACCAATATGAACATATACATGCAAGAGGGGGAGAGTGAGAAAAAGAAGAAACATCAGTGCAGACCAGGAAGATACGAAAAAATGACTGTATGCAAGAACGGCAAGTATGAATAAAATAGTAGCCCAGAACTGACTTGAGGCAATTTAGTGGTTCTCCATAAAATCTTGGGGGTTTGAATTCCAAAAACCTCTCTTTGTGGAAAGTTTCCAACTCCCTCATGAATGCTCCTTGCTCCTCCCCTGTTCCCAGCTCATCAGCCATATCATTAGATTCCAAGAGAAACGACTTGTTTGAGCTCTTGACCTCAATTGCATCACCCATGTCCAATCCAGCCTTAGAAGATTCTTCCTTTATTTCATTGCCCGCTAGCACCTCTCTCTCAGTCACCACCATGTTTGATTCTTCAATTTTGTTATCCGGGTGTAACTCTGTGCCAGTCATCTCATCATGCAATTCCTCCTCCTTTGCTTCAATATTTGGAGGAAACATCATTTCAGTCATCCCAGCATTCAATTCCTCGCTATTTGTTTCATTTTCTGGTAGAACCTCTGCACTTGTTTTCCCATAGTCCAATTCTTCTTCATTTGTTCCAATGTCCACATCCAACGCCATCCCAGCCAGTCCTGTCTTCAATTTCATTTCATCTTCAGCTTGTGCTTCCACAGACCTCTCAATAGGGATGATAGAGTCTGACTGTATCGGGGGATCCAGGTGCATGCGATCAAATTTTTCATTGCTGCCCTGCGGCTTTTTTGGACTGGCAGTATTGCCAGGATCACCAATAGAAGGTTCAATAAAACCTTTATCTTCGAGCAAGCTACCTTCTTTCGGCAGTTCAAGACCGCATACATGAGGGTGGTCAAGGTCTTTTTCTAGATTCAACCTTGAAGTTGCAATAGGGTTTTGGTTATGGTGAGGGAGAAGGCAGTCCTTGTTCTCGACATTTGCATCCTCTAATTGTAGAGAATCCTTGTTTCCAGCTAGTCTGTCGTTAGAGTGAGTGGAATCCTTCTTTATATCATGGGCCTCTTCCAGCTGAGAGGATTCCTCCTTTTCCACCTCTGCGTCCATAAGCATCATATCGTTGCTAATAGCATCAAGTTCATGTCTGGCTTCAGCCATTTCGTGGCTTCCTCCGCAGGGCCGGCCCAGGGCAGAAGCAAATAATGCCACCGCTTCAGGCCCTCGATGCCAAAAAGGAAGGGCCCCTTAATGTTCTCTACATTTACTTACTACACCCCAAAACTATCCCATGAAAAACAATAGCAGAGATAGTGAGAATGGGGAACAAAAGAACGGGACGAGAGAGAGGTACGGGTTATTATCGTTACCGGAGACGACGATCGTTGCCGGAGACGCAGTTTTTAGGGCTTACACAGATCCATATTGGTTTTGCAAATTTTAGCCATCAATTTCAGGCCTTGTAATAAGTTATTGGATTTTGTATTTTTTACTTGCAAATTATTATACATTAATTTTCAAATTTATTTTTTCCGTTTATATTCCAACATCTCTATTGTTCTATTTTTAATTTCAAAAAAAACACAAAAGGTAAGCTTCCTATTTTCTTTTTTCTGATTAAAAAAATAAAAATAAAAATGAGTTCTAAATAAGGTTAGTATATTGTTGTCACGATTTGAATTTCCAAAGTCTTTTTAATTTAATTTTTTTGGTTTTGAAATATATGTCGGGAAGTTTTAAATTGATTTTTGACCCCTTGGTCTTGGATTTTCTTTTCCATTTTAGTAAATCGATCATTGATATTCATATTGTTGTTCTTAGCATTTGTCCGTTCGTGGTCCCAAAACCTCCTTCGTTATCCGTCAAACCTTGGAGCGCTGGGAAGTTTGTGGATCGATGTTGACATGTTTGTTGATGTTTTGGGTGATTGGAAAATATTGGGAATTGAGCTTGGAGCAAAGGGGTGGAGTTGGAACTATTTTTGGCACAGCTTCAGGAGGTTTGTCCGAACAACGGGGGGAGTCTCGTCCGAACGAGGAAGATCGGTTGCCGCAGGTGAGTCCACTGTTGGCTCGTCCCGATGGGAAAGGGTCCCGTCCGGACCGGGCTGGGTGCTCGTCCGAACGAGGGGACCGCCGTCCGGACAGAGAATCCAAAAATCGCATTTTAATTGTCAGGTCTCCATTATTTTCGGTCCAAACTTCGTTTCTTTCTCTTCCTCCATCCAAAAAATGCCTCCCATTCTCTCTCTTTCTCTAAAAATCTACCTCTCCCTTCTCTCTTCTCCCCTCACCAATTCATGGAGGCTTCGAAGGTTTGGCCTTCGCAAAGATTGGAGAGCAAGTCGGCGGCTACGCAGTGATGGGAATGGATCATGGTGGTGCGGAGGATCTCTCTCCAGTGGTTTTTGAGCTGTGGTGATTCTGATGGGTAAACTCTTAACTATTGTCGAGTGAGTGTGTGTGTGTGTGTATATAAATTTTGATTTGGTAGTCATAGTATGTGGAATTCATTCTTTGTGACTTAGGGTTAGTTTAGATGGAGTATATATGGCTTGGTGTTGGTTGGTTGTCAAGGAAATAATTTGTAGGCTTGATAGATCACTCTTGGAATATATATGACCACCATGTGTTCGATTAAATTTCTATGAGAGTCATATAGTGTATTTTGGGAAATTTGAGGTCCTAGGGTTAGTGCAAAATCCCTACGTACTCGAGATTTGTTGAATTGGGTCTCGAACGTCGTCGTAGGCCCTCTGGATTTCTTCGGACACCGAGTGTTCGACAAAACCCCTATAAGGGGCATTGGAGTTGAATTGGGTTTGGTTGGATCCTTTGAGTATTTTTTATGACTTATCTTAGTTGGTTTGGCCTCCCTTGGTGTCGCCAAGGTTAGAGGCATCATCACGTTTGTTGGTCTCTCTTGAGTTCCTCATGGTTGAACGTTGAAATGAATAACCACATTGGCGAATGATGGAATTGGTGGGTTGTCCCCTTTGATGTTGTCAAGATTGAGCTAGTAATTGAAGAAATTAAGTAAGTGGTTCATATTATCCAAGAAATGTCAAATCTGAAGGATGTGCTCTACGAGGGCTACTCATACCAAATCTTGAATCCTTTACTCTTGACTCTCAAACTTAATGGAATCAACAACTAAGGAACAATGCAATGAAACATAGCTAGCGTTGGCTAGGAAATGAAATGGAATCATTTAACGATGTAGAATCAAGGGTATCTTAGTCCTCCCAATAGATTGGGGAATGATGAAATATTTATACGGGAATCACACGGTGGCGGGGGCCCTTCCAACGGATTGGGGAACACTGGACTATTTGGCGGGAATAGACTGAGGTCAGACTCCCCTGGATGGTCGCGCCATCCATGACATTGTGCATAATAGTGGTATCTTGGCCATCCCAACGAGTTGGGGAACGACGAAAAGGAAAAAATGGTGTGTCGCAAGCCACCACACCAGACCTATTCAAATATGACAACGAGAATGATGGTATTTCCATAATGATCTACATGAGAATAAAAACAAAGAAACGAAAGTGGGACTACTTAGGGAGAACCGGAAATGTACTTGTGATGTGATTCATGGGTTCCCCATAGCATGAAATCAATGAAGTAAAGGAAAGAAGAGAATAACTCAAATATTTCAAGTTAGATGGGAATCGAGTACTTAACAACATTGATAGTAGTGAGGTTTTTGAGGAGAGATAGTAGTGAGTATTTTCGTTGTGCTTTCATTTGGGTCCTTAGTAGATCCTTAGGGTTGTCTTACCCTAGTGGTGAGGTTGGTTGGGTTGGGTTAGAGTTTGCTTCGGTTGGACATAAGAGACCTTCCTTTTTGCACTTACTTGATCTTGAGGACTCGAATACACACATTGTTTGTAACACGCATATGCCCACTATTGCTATGAGTTATGTTTACATCGCGTGTACCTTGGGCTCTTTTACTGTTCTTGTACATATTACATGTGGACACGTAGGCACGCACATCATATGCATGCTTTGTAGTAGTTAGTGGTTTTCTCACTGAACTGTAGTTACCCTCCTTTTTCTCTTTTTCTAGTTCTATTTTGCAGGGCTAGAAGTACTTGTTATTTTGGAGTTCGAGTCAGCTCTTGGATTTTCTTGGGTTCGGCTACTCAAGTTTCATTTGTCTTTTGTACATTATATTTTAGTTGCAGTACTTGAGTTATATCCATGTATCATACTTCACTTCTTCCGCTCTTGTACATTTCTTATATCTCTTCTCTTACACTATTTGTGATGTAATGGTAAATTCAACTGAATGTATCTAGATGGCAAATAGTTGTATCCTCTTATTTATTATTTAAACTGCATTTAAATTGTATTTCAAAAAAATGGTTTGAAAATTCGGGGCATTACAACTTGGTATCAGAGCTTTCGGTTCGAATACCTTGGAACCGTGGGGAGACACTTAGTCTCCATGGGGTCTCTTGGTCATTATATTGTTCTTTGGCCGTGTCTATGTGCTTGTTATGCACTATTGCATCTTGCCACTATGTCTTAGAGGTATACTGCATGTTCTGTCTCCTTCCATGAATGGTGAGCTTCTCCATTCTTTTGGAAGTTGAGTATTGTTCTCTTGTGGCAAGTCTAGTTGCCTTGCGGTGGTTGTGTACTCTTGTGTCCTTGTTCCTAGCGATCATAATGCATCCTTTGTGGTTATTGTTTGGTCTTAGGCTCCTCTGTTTCACTACAGATGAGTTTGTGGTTTGTGGTAAGATGAAATTTGTGGAAGTATTCGAGTTTAATGTTGTAACTATCCCTCGCCCTGTTGTTTGTAAGGTGGAAAATTTGGTCTTGTTGGCATGTTATATTAGGACTTTCGTAATTTTGGTTTTGGTTGGGTGATGGGTAATACTCCTTAGAACCCTTTAAGTCTCAGAGTTTGGTTGTCTTTCCATGTTTGGGTGTGAACACTCATGTGGTTGTTGGTAAAATAGGCCTTATGGTCAATCCGAGTTTGTATTTCCTCTTTTTTTGTGGAAATCTTGAGGCGTTACCGAGATTTCTTAGTATTCTTCTTTAAGGGGTATGACCCATTGGTTATATCTCTTCGTGAAATTGAATTACTTGTGCTCGTTTTGGATTTTGTAGACCTCGTGATGCCGTTGTTTGTTAGTTCTTGAGTGTAAGCTCGGCTGCGACTATAAGACCTGTATGTGTAAAAAGGTCATTAAAAATCAAATAAAATGATAAAAACATAAAATTAAATAAAAATAGAATATATATTAATGACAAATGTACTAATTAGAATAAAGTATTATTAAAAATACATTGTCCCTAAATAATTATTATTGTTTTAATAGGATCGGAGTTGCCATCACCATTCACCATCGCAGAAAGAGAAGAACATCATTTAATCATTTCATACCTTGTGAGTATATCTAGAACTCTATAAATAAGTTAGTAAATTATATAATCATGTTTTTAAAGATGATTTCCTATGAAATTGGAGTTTTGAGAAAGTGTGATGATTTGTGAAAAGTGTTTTAAATATAAAATAGTGTTTTGAAAGAAGAAGATAAATAGGAATTAGAAGTTCAACATAGAAAATGGTTTTGGTATGTGTTAATAAAAAATTCAAAGATAAAAAGTGGAAAAGGTTTTGGGTTAATATTTAAAAAAGTATTTTAACAGATCTACCGAGTATTATACTTATATAGCCTTGAAATCTACCTC
>NMUG010000918.1:0-19647 GCA_002855965.1 Monotropa hypopitys
ATGATAGAGAGATAAAAGGAACACCTGATTGGAGAGTATATGGATCGACAGAGATTGGCGAGTCCGGTATACTCAAGACAGTGGAGTGAGAGCAGTACGAGATCCTTAGCACATCCCAATAAGCGGCTGCTGCCATCGAGCAGATTCCCCACCATCAAGAGGACTCAAAACATCGCTGTCAAAGCCGCCACACAATGTCTGGCATAGGTTATGGTTTCGCAGATGGCCGAAGATGACGATGACAATTTAGGGTTTTAGAAGCCTGACTCTGCTGCCTTATCAACCCCGTCCATATTTTCTGAGAGAACGAGCAACAAGCTTCTATGATCAAATCCATCGTGACAGCGAGGCCACGAACATTCTCCCAAAAATTTAGTAATTTTTTTGTCATCCATAAAAATTAATTAAATCTTTTGGGATTTAATTCGGTTGTCGTCGGAATCGATTGATTGTCGCTTGCTCAATTTCGAGTGTCGTCGAGGTCGCGAGAACGTCATGAGGTCCCACGGATTATATTCGATTTATATCGAACGAGATTGTGGTGATGGGAACCTCTGATACATTAATCGCGCAATGACAACACATTCAGTTAAGCCGTTGATTCGTTTGTTAGTCGTCAAAATTAATTGGTGAGCTTGAGGAAGGTTGTGAAATGATCTTGGAACGTCTATTCGGTGTCTAGAACATTGAGGAAGTGTCTGGGGTTACGTCGTGAAGGTTCGTGAGCAATTAAGCACGTGTTGAACCATTCAGCAGGTTCCTCGTCTGGACGGCGAGGTGACCCTTCTGGACGAGCGAGCAGTAAGGGAAAGGTTGTGCTTCAGGAGGCTTGGTCCGGACGAGGATGAGTCTCGTCCGGAAGAAAATGTGTTCTCGTTTAGACAGCGGGGAGCTCGTACGGATGTCACTTCGGGAATTTGTGTTTTAAGTGCGAATTTCTCTCATTTTGCCTGAACCAAACATTTCCTTTCCCCTCTCTAACTCACCCAAACACCTCTCTCTCCCCATTTATCTCTCTTCTCTCCACTCTAACACCAAAACCCTATGGATTCAAGCTTCTGAGTCTTCTTCAACATTGCTTTCCTCCTTCCCCTCTACACATCCATGGCCGTGGATCGTTCATTGGCGATAAGTTCTCCCCCCTCTCCAAAACCCTAAATTTTCTCTCTCTACATTACATGGATGTTTGTAGCTCATCTAAGGTTTTTGTCTTCTTTAACGTTGTAGAGCATCACAAAAGCTTCATGGTGGCATGCTTGGTTCACGCCGGCCATGGAGGTTTTCTGGCAAAGTTTTTCGGCGAGCATCACCGGAGCTACGGTCAACGTAGAGTCTTCTATCCCTCTCGTTTATAATGTTGGTCTCCTTATTTTCTCTTCGCTTGTTTATAAAAATCCATCGATTTTGCATAATCGTAGAATTTGTGCTGTGAGTCGTTGTTCGCATCAATTGACTGGTTATGGGCATCGTCTAGGGTCTCTACGTACTCTCTAGGTTGTTGGTCGTTCGATTCCTAACTCGATTGTGAAAAACCCAATTTTTATAAAAAGTGTATCGTCGTTGTTTTTATGAAATCGAATTGGGGAGATTGACTTGTTTGGACACTCCTTGGGAGGTTTGTGGGTTAAAACGTAGTCTTGACACGTTTTTGGGAAAATTGAACAAATGGAATGTTTTGTGAACGAATGATACGTTTTTGGAAATATTCGAAATGTGTTGGAAAGAATGGAAACAAAGTCACATTTTGAGTCTAGACGTCGACTAGGAAGTTGTTGCCCTAGGTCATACGGAACAAATGATGAAGTTATAAAATGTGACACTATCTACTCTATATGAGGAATTACTTGAGTTGTCTATTATTATGCGGGTAGTTGGGATACCTTGGGTGGCTACTATGAGCACCCACGACATTACGCAATGAGGATTTGACTGGGCCCTCCCGGCGTGCCGGGGAATCACTAGGAACCATACGTCTATTGGTTGACGAGCCCTTAGTATAGAATTATCCAAAACTCAACATATTGTTTGATGATTTCCTTTATTACATAAGGTGTAGAATTAATATGTGAAGTGGACTTTGGAAATAGTGGAAATAGGGACATGAGTAACACACAATTGGAACAATGGAATTGAGTCGTTTAAACTATGTTGAACATTGTACTTGGACACTTTCTCCCTATTCCTTGTCTAAGTCGTACTTTGGAAAATGTGGTTGGACACCTTTGAGTTCTTTGAAAAGAAAACTGTGGTTTATTTCTTTTAAAGCTTTGAGATCCATTGCATTGCATCATTTTCATTCCTTGCTTTGTCACACACTTGCACCCTAATATTACAGACGTTAGGAGATGGATTATGTCTACCAAGCGGTGGTGCCTGCCCCTATACTTTTGTACAACTTGTCCCTTGACTGGGAGTAGCTGCGGGATCCTTCACAGGACTTGAGGCTTGACCAGGTGGTAGACTATAGAATGTATTTCTTTTCAATATTGTTCTTCTTTTATTTTTTGTTGGCCACCTTGTATGGGATTATCATATAAAATCTCATTTTGGCCTTTTCTTTTAGTTGAGGTATTATTGTAAAGGGTTATGTTATAAAACCCTATTGGCCTCCTTTATTTGTATCAGAGTAGCGCATACGTGTATTGTAATAATTAGTGCGATGGGTAGCGTATTGTGAATGTTAGTCGTTTCACCTTTATTATTGATACTCTTTACCCATTAACACTCCTTTATTCTATTTCAAAAAAAATATATATGTTTCAAAATTTGTGGGAGCATTACAGTTGGTATTAGAGTGCTCGTTCCGATTTACCTAGGACTTTGGGGAGACTTTTAGTCTCGATGGGTGCACTGTTTCCTTTGCTTAGCTCTTGGAGATTGTATTTAGGGTACATGGCATGCGTGTGAGCATTGAATGTGTGTGCATTGCATGGATCTCTTAAAACGACAAAGTTTTTATAACTCGATTTGATAAAATGTTTGAAAATTTTCGGTATTGATCCCTTCGAGTTAACCTTGTTGTCGTTCTTTTGGAAGTTTGAACTCATCCCTATTGGTGTTGTGGTGGTTTTTGGGCCTATCTCTGAATATGGTTAGAGGATCTCGTAGTCGTTGGACTCGTTGGTGCTTATCTTACCCTTTTGACAATGGTAGTGACTCTTACCTCGATCTGGTGAACTGTCTTGAGTTCCTTTTTCCTCGAGTATGAATGGGTTTCGTCATTGACTCTTGTGGTGATTTGACGTCTTGTTCTTCGATATCGATTGTTGGTGGCTCTAGTTGTGGCTTGTCGAGCCTATTCCTTCGTAGGAAGCGGATTCTTGTTGTCTTCGTCGTGGCTTTTGAGCCTACCTCTAGTAGCGGATGGTGGACTTTGCGGCAATCAGTTGGTCGATTCTCGCTTGCCATCCTAGTGGGGATGATGATTCTGCTTATTATTGGATGACCATCTCTTGAGTTCTCTTTCTTGTGATCACGGATGAACTCCTTATTCGACATTTGTTGTAGAAGGGTGTCGTTCTTCTTGACGTTGATGGGTTGATTGTTGTTCGTGCGACTAGAGAGTTGTAGAGCTCTTGTGACTGAGCCTTAAATTCCATTTCTTTTTGTGTCATTGATTGTTGGAGCTTGTCCTTTGCACCGTGGCTTGATTGTTTTCTTATGGTGGAGTTGTGACTCCCATTCTCGTTGCGCGGTAGGCTTCTTGCTTGGTAGACTTGTGGTTGAGGTTTGTTTACCTTTGGGATTGATTGGGGTCTCCCTGACATGTATAGTTCCTTGCGTAAGTTGTGAAATCTCAGAATGACCTTGTTTGTGGGATTGAGAATTGTGGTTGCTTCTTGACGTGTTAGCACTTGGTGGTCTAGCAATTATGACTCTATGGGAAGTGAGGATATCTCGGTGTGGTATGGCCTTGTTATGGCATAGGTTGTGTGTGATTCACTCGGGTTGTGACGTGCTCTCGGGTTAATAGATTCTGCTTGTGGACTAGTCCCTGGTGGTTAGTGATGATAATACTTTGCGCTTACTTGATGCGAGAGTTAGTTTTGACTTGTAGTTTGAGGTTATTTGAGGATTTGTGTTGAACTTAGTGCATCACGGTTGTAGTACTTCTTGGTTGAGAGAGAAGGATGAAGGAATTTGGGTTTGATATCTTGTTCGTGTGGGAGCACTAAGTTGTGTCTTGAGGTAATCCGGAAAGGGTTGAGTTGTGTAGGTCCACTGATCGTTGATTGGTTAGTTGGTTATCTGGCTTGTAGGATGACTTGGGAGATAGCCTTGTGTTGGAATAGTCTCGCTTGGGCAATTGGGCTTGTTGGGTGATTTGAATGTTAGACTTGTTTTGGGATGCCTTGGTGTTTACTGGATGAGTTGTTGTTGTTGTATTGTGAGTTGGGAAAGTGGCCCGAGAATTTTGGTTCTCTTTTGAGGCGTTGGAGTGATAGTGTGTGTGGCTATCTTGTGGTTCTTCCTACCGGTAGTATTTGGGTCTCTTGCCGAGTTGAGTGATGATGTGGATAGGAAAGTGGACTTGGTTGAGAGATAGAAGTGTGGTGGTCTTGTTTGATGACTTAGAGCTTGGGATATAGATTTGGATTTGAAGTCGTTAGGTTGGGAAGAGATGAATAACTGGGTTGATGGCTTGAGGTATCGTGTGTTTGTTTGGGATTTGAAGACGAGAGTTAGACATGTTTTCTCATTTGGGTAAGAGGTTATAGGAAGTGAGTAGTGTCTCGGGTAATTCTTCCGCTTTGTCTTGGTTGTAGAGTGTTGTTGGTCATATGCCCCTCTTGGCATGTGAGTTTCCTCCTTGTTCAATCTTTGCCGGATCGGTGACTGGTTGTCGTTCCTTAGCTACTTTTTGACTCGTCGACTCTCTTTGATTAATGTGCTTGATCGATGGTCTCTACCATCATTGTTGGGAGTGTTGTTGCGTGTGCTTGTGTCGTATCCTAGTCGTCGCTAGAATTCCTTGTTCTTCGGTGGTGTGCGATTTGACTTCTCGTATTTCTCGTTGGCACTTATTGGCGATTGCAGCAGCTGTGCGTTGTTTGGGAAATCTTCTTGATTCTTGTTTCCGAATTTTGACATTGCGACTGGCTTTTTCCATCTTCTTGTTGACTATTAGTGGTGCGTCTATTACTGTGGCGCTTGTCGTAGTGGTGATCCATTGTTCATCTTGCATGTGGAGAATCATCTACTTCGTAGAGTTTGTTTTCAGAAATCATATCCTTGTTGGCGCACTCTTGTCTTGCGGGTTATCTTCTTACGTTTGTTCTTGTTCAACATGTCTTTGCGCGAATCCATATTGTTGTTGTATCCATTGGCGCCATGTCCATTTGCGCTTGGACACTTTTGTTTTGCGATGTTGTCTCCCTTTGGAGCTTGTTTGAGAATGTGTTGTGGGATTGGTTTATGGTTGGTATGATTAGTGAGATGAGTTCACTTTTGTGTTGTGCAGCTCTGTTGTGAGCATCGGGGTAGAATGTGTATGTCTCTTTGAAGTCGACTACACCGACTTGGTTTGTAGTGATGTTTGTCATGACCGGTGTGCATAGTCCATGTCATGTGGTGTAGGAATGACCATGAAAGATTATTTTGAGAAGGTGACTGGCCAGCACATCTCAAATCAAACATTGTAGTCATTCTAGTATCGCACTAGATGTGAGCGGGTTGGTTTGTGAGATTTTGGTTATTGAGTTCTTCTTTTGGTGGCATTATGGTTGTTTGGGGTGATTCGGGTGGCACAGTTGTTGTGTGACCATCCTTTGTAGCTTGTTTTGCTATCAAATCCTCTCTTGTATCGATTGGACTCTCTTGTTGCAATCTTGTTTGGAAATCAATCTCGCGTTGTTTCTCGCGTTTGTGACAACGTGGTCGTTGTGGACACCCTTGGGGTGGTTGAAATTCGCTCCTTTATTTTCCATAAATTCTAGAAAATATTTTGGAAAAATCGGAGTAGCCGTTATCGTGTCTGTGTGTCGGCATCATATCTGTACCGTATCCGTGTGTCAGTAACGTATCCTCGTACCTGAATCGTGTCCTTCGCGTATTGGCATAACCTAGGCGTGTCCTTTGTGTATTAGCATGTCCTTGGCGTGTCCTTGGCGTGTCGGTGTGTCCTCGGCGTATCCTCGGCGTGTCCTCGGCGTGTCCTCGGCGTGTCCTTGTAGTATCCTTCACGTGTTGCCCTATCGGTGTCGTGTCCCCTCATATCCTTGGCGTTTCGGCACTTGGGTGTCTTCCCGACATGTCCATTTTGTGTTGTGGTGCGTCTTAGATTTTCATAGGAATTTTTCGTGGCAATATTCTTGCGGTTTGACGTTCGTACCATGCTTTTGTTTGAATATCTATGTTTCTTGCTTTATCGAGCAGTTTGGGAATGTTTGGGTGCGCAGAAACCTCTTCTTTTGAAGTTCTTAATTCTTTCGAGGGTGGTTTCCTTTGTGCGTTTCCGGTTCTTTTGGCATTCCTTGCGTCGTGGATATATGTTCTTAGTTGCGGCCTTGCTTTCGGTTGTTGGTCTTTTGGTGTTGTCGGTTCTCATTGTGAATTCCCTCACGTGGTTGGTCATCTTGGGTATTGTTCTCCACGTGGTGTCGTATCTCAGTTCCTTTATCTTGGAAATTTCGAGGACGAAATTTTTGTAAGGAGGGTAGTTTGTCACACTCCAAAAAATTTAGTAATTCTTTCGTCGTCCATAGAAATTACTTAAATCTTTTGGAATTTAATTCTGTTGTCGTCAGAATCGATTGATTGTCTCTTGCTCAATTTTGGGTGTCGTCTAGGTTGCGAGAACGTCATGAGGTCCCACAGATTATATTCGATTTATATCAAACGAGATTGTGGCGATGGAAGCCTCCGACGTATTAATCACGCGATGACGACACATTCAGTGAAGTCGTCGATTCATTTGTTAGTCGTCGAAATTAATTGGAAAGCTTGAAGAAGGTTGTGAAATGATATTGGAATGTCTATTTGGTGTCTAGAAATTGAGGAAGTGTCTGGGGTTGCACCGGGAAGGTTCAGGAGCATTTCAACACGTTTCGAACCATTCAGCAGGTTCCCGTCCGAACGACGAGGTGACCCTTCTGGATGAGCGAGCAGTGAGGGCAAGGTTGTGCTTCAGGAGGCTTGGTCCGGAAGAGGATGGGTCTCGTCTGGAAGGAAATATGTTCTCGTTTGGACGGCGGGGAGCTCATCCGGGCGGCAGTTTGGGGATTTGTATTTTAAGTGCAGGTTTCTCTCATTTTGCCTGAACCAAACATTTCCTTTCCCCTCTCTAACTCGCCCAAACACCTCTCTCTCCCATCTCTCCTCTCTAACACCCAAACCCCATGGATTCAAGCTTCCGAGTCTTCTTCAACATTTCTCTCCCCTTCCCCTCTACACATCCATGGTCGTGGATCGTCCATTGGCGGTAAGTTCTCTCCCCTCTCCAAAACCCTAGATTTTCTCTCTCTCTCTCTCTCTCTCTCTACATTACATGGATGTTTGTAGCTCATCTAAGGTTTTGGTCTTCTCTAACGTTGTAGAGCATCACGAGAGCTTCGTGGTGGCATGCTTGGTTCGCGCTGGCCATGGAGGTTTTCCGGCAAAGTTTTCTAGCAAGCGTCACCGGAGCTCCGATCAAGGTAGAGTCTTCTATCCCTCTCATTTATAATATTGGTCTCCTTATTTTCTCTTCGCTTGTTTATGAAAATTCGTCGATTTTTCATATTCGTAGAATTTGTGCTGCGAGTCGTTGTTCGCGTCAATTGACTGGTTATGGGCATCGTCTAGGGTCTCTACGTACTCCCTAGGTTGTTGGTCATTCGATTTCTAACTCGATTGTGAAAAGCCCCAATTTTTATAAAAAAAGTGTGTCATCGTCGTTTTTATGAAATCAGATTGGGGAGATTGACTTGTTTGGACACTCCTTGGGAGGTTTGTGGGTTAAAACATAGTCTTGACACGTTTTTGGGAAAATCGAACAAATGGAACGTTTTGTGAACGAACGATATATTTTTGGAAATGAATGGAATGTGTTGGTAAGAATGGAAACAAAGTCACATTTTGAGTCTAGACGTCGACTAGGAGGTTGTTGCCCTAGGTCATACGGAACAAATGATGAAGTGATAAAATGTGACACTATCTACTCTATATGAAAAATTTACTTGAGTTGGCTATTATTATGCGGGTAGTTGGGATACCTTGGGTGGCTACTGTGAGCACCCACGACATTGCGCAATGGGGGTTTGACTGGGCCCTCCCGGCATGCCGGGGAATCACTAGGAACCATACGTCTATTGGTTGACGAGTCCTTAGTATGGAATTAGCCGAAACTTAACATATTGTTTGATGATTTCCCTTATTACATAAGGTGCGGAATTAATATGTGAAGTGGACTTTATAAATAGTGGAAATAGGGACATGAGTAACACACGCTTGGAACAATGGAATTGAGTCGTTTAAACTATGTTGAACATTGTACTTGGACACTTTCTCCCTATTCCTTGTCTAAGTCGTACTTTGGAAAATGTGGTTGGACACCTTTGAGTTCTTTGAAAAGAAAACTGTGGTTTATTTCTTTTAAAGCTTTGAGATCCATTGCATTGCATCATTTACATTCCTTGCTTTGTCACACACTTGCACCCTAATATTACAGATGTTAGGAGATGGATTATGCCTACCAAGCGGTGGTGCCTGCCCCTATACTTTTGTACAACTTGTCCCTTGATTGGGAGTAGCGACGGGATCCTTCACAGGACTTGAGGCTTGACCAGGTGGTAGACTATAGAATGTATTTCTTTTCAATACTGTTGTTCTTCTTTTATTTTTTGTTGGCCACCTTGTACGGGATTATCATATAAAATATCATTTTAGCATTTTCTTTTAGTTGAGACATTGTTGTAAAGGGTTATGTTATAAAATCCTATTGGCCTCCTTTATTTGTATAAGAGTAGCGCAGGCGTGTATTGTAATAATTAGTGCGATGGGTAGCGTATTGTGAATGTTAGTTGTTTCACCTTATTATTGATACTCTTTACCCATTAACACTCCTTTATTCTATTTCAAAAAAAAATACATGTTTTAAAATTTGGGAGTGTTACAAATATTGTCGCATCCTTTGTGCAAGCTACGTGCTGACCCCAATCTCCAACTCTGCTATGGTGTAATTACCTACATCCTCCATCGTCGACGACATCACAAAACCTATGTACAACGGTTCCACCCAAGACTCAAATCCATTTCCAGATCCCAAATTGAAACTATTTCTACGACTAGAAGCAAAGGAGGCACACCATTTTGGGGGTTTCTCAGGGACAATGTAAGGGCGTGTTTGGAGGTGATAGGGTTTCTCGGGAAAATGATAAAGCTTCTCAATTTGTGAAAGGGAACTATTGAGAGAGAGATTCTTCTCGATTTGTAAAGGGTTATGTGTCTCGATATTTGTTTGTTGTGTAAATGGATGGGGCATGTATTATGGGTTTAATCTCAGCTGTTGGATCAAAATCCAATGGTTGTGTATATGTTTTGTGTATGTGTATGTTATATGTGTGTTTATGTGTGGGGCCTAATGTATGAGGTGAATTGTAATACAGATAACCTTCAAAGAACCACCAAATTCGATCAATGAAACTAAAATTACAATTTTGCTACACATACACCCTCACATATACACTAAACATACACGCCCACGTGACAGTGGCCACGTGGGCCCCACATAGAAAATTTGATTTCAGAATTTTGTTTAAAATGTCATTTTATGTTAAATTGTAAAAAACCAAATCAATCAGATAATGTATAAAAATTGCTTGAGCGTTTGAATGTTCTCCTGTATTTAAAACTATGAATAAAATTGAAATGGTGAAGGAAATTTTATATATTATCCGATTGAGTTAGTTTTTTTACTAAATAACATAAAGTAATATTTTAAACAAAATGGGCACTGCCACATAGGCGTGTACGTTTAGTGTGCGTGTGGGTGTGTATGTGTAGCAAAGTTAATAAAATTATCTCAACAAAAAGTGCATTCATTTCACTATCAACCTCAAACTCCCCAACCCTCCACCCCTACATCTACCCCAAACCCAGTAATGTTCCCACACAATTTATATATTTACCCCCTTTTCACTTCTACCCAATGTAGAATTGCTCCATTTAGATTTAAACAATATAAAAATAGCCTATCCACACCATCTTCACCGCCTTGCAAAAATGGCACGCCAAATTATGTTCCTCTCTCTTATTATCTTCGTCGCGCCAGGTTGGATTTTGCCTCTGCCACGGGCTCAATGGAAAATTTGCCATCTGAGAGTCTGTTGATACCCCATTTTGACTCACTTCCCGAAATCAATCAAGTCAAGCCCAAAATCGATCGAGTCGATCTCAGAACTAGCCAAACCGGACTTAGAACGGATCAAAATACATTTTTAAAAATGTCCGAACATTCTCACAAGTAGCACCGGCAACAGACACAAATGATTTATTAATGAAAAAATGTCAGTAAAATGATAAGGAACATTTACCCAGGGTCAATTTCTCAAGACGATGTGCAGTTTGCGACAAACAATAAATGGACACCTAGAAAACTGACACACAACATGCATTTCAAGCCAGAATCAACAGAAACTTGCATGAATGTCCAAAATTTAATTTATCAATGGAAATTCGATGGTAAATTTATTCCTGAAAAGTCTATACAATCATTGACATCATCGGGTGAACAAATGGGATTTAGTTGGATCCGAATGCTATTTCGTTCAAAGTGTCATAGAATGACGAACCGACATTGATCGTTGTCGTGCGCGAGTCAAAAATAATATTTATAACCATGAATTATATTACTTATGTAGTAGCAGTAAGTCAGGTGTCGATCACAAGGAAGGTGAATGATTTCTTTTGATTAGATTAAGTTCCTACGTCAGTTTGGTAAAAGAAAAGAGTTTGATTGGTTTGGTGATTTTGGTTTTAAACTCATATTGAAAACGAATTAAAAGACTTTTAATTTAATGGGAAAACTAGCCTAGGGTCTCTAATCCACTCTACCCGTAGTATTGTAAGTTGGACAATAAAATCCATTATTTGGTTTGAACAATCCACGCTATGTGTCACTCATACAGGATTCAATCAATAGGATGATTGTGTATCATTGAATAGCATGGGGTATCGCCACTTGGCACGACCCATCTTACAAGCACGATCTGTCTCAAGCGGCACAGGCTGTCTAATAGCCGGATCGTCTTATGGTGCATAATCCATCTTATTCATCCAATAACAACTAGTGAATATCATTGCATGAACAAAATTGTAATTGAAAGCATTGAATCAAAAACGTAAATCCTTTAAGTTCATACAATCAACCAAATAATATACAAATATACCTACAATACATTGGGTGAGAGCATCGTCGATCACCTAGGTGCGGAACCTAGCCGACCATGGAGATGGCGGCCATGAATGGAGGAAAAGAGAGGAAAAGAGAAGAGAAAAGTTGTGTCAACCTCCTAATCCTAGCCTCCTCAATAAGATTATGGAGAGAAGAGATGATCCAAAGATAACCCTAATGAGCCTAAACCCTTGTATTTATACTAAGTCTACTTAATAATCCCTTAAATACCCTTAATGAAGGGTAAAGATGTCCAAAACCTAGTCTGCACAGCAGCTTGATGTTCTGCATAACAACGCTACCGGTTGCCCTATAAATGGGCGCAACCGGTTGCGGTTCTGCCTTTCTTGATTCCTGCCAGCAATGCGCTACCGGTTGCGCTTGGGACCGCAACCGGTTACACACATCTCTGTGGTTTTCTCTTTTTCTTCACTCAGCAGGTCTGCAAGTCTAGCGCTACCAGTTGCACTAGAAATAGACGCAATCGGTTACGGGTCTGTCAGTGCCTCTTCTTTCCTCTTGCTTTCTTTGTTCTTTGGAATTCTTTTCAAGTTTCAGCCTTCTTCAATATTGCTCAACTCTTCACCATCTTCATGGCCTCACACAACTTTCATTCTTTTGGCTTTAGTTGATCCAATTGAGCATTCTTAGCACATTTCCGGATTAATTACTGAAAAATCAACTTTACTCTAAAACACCACAATGTTTATTAGATAACGACTTTAGGACTAACAACTTGTATAATTGAGGCATACAAATAGGTATGTTAGCATACCCATCACATCCCTCAACTTATATTTTGCTAGTCCCCTTAGCAAAAGAAATAAAATAAAACAAGAGATAAAAAATAAGACAATGAACAAAAGAAAGTAACTAAGGACATGAATAGTTCCTTTAAACTCCCGGGCAGCCCTGATAGGACGAGTGAGGTCTCGTGAGTGTTTTTAGCAACGACTACCCACAAAACCTAAAGAATTGCCTCTTCAAGATCTATCAATAGTGAAAACCAAAACTCAAAAGCAAAATAAAGATGCACGGCTCATTATTTTAACAAGGAGGGCAAACTATGTTCACTATTCTAGCAAGATGAAAACAAGCAATGACACAAACTATTAACATGTAATGTTATTGAGGCTTTTTTTTGTCGCTAGTAAGAGAACAACCCAAAAGTCTATCCGGACCGAGTCTTGACTTCAATTCTCCCTGTGTCATGCTCACAACAAATAATACACTAGAAACAAGGTGCATATATAAACCCTTTCTTATGTGCGGGCGGAAGGTGTGTATATAGAAAATCAAGACATTCCACACATTTTTGACACGCAAAGAAGTTATATTTAAGTGGACGGTCTCATGACTAGACATGTATAGCAATTGGGTGTATCTTCAAGATTAGCATTCACAAAGTGATTACCATCCAATAAGATCAATTAGGACTTTTTCTTTCTCTGGTTATAATGTTGGGTAACGGAAAACTGTGTCAGACACGTATTGGATATGTATCGGACAACTATCGGGCTAAGGGTATTATGTGAGACACTTGAGAATGGCAATAGATACAACCTATAGGGCAATCAATAAACGGAGCCCATAAATCAATCCTCCCTTCTTGTTATTTTCTTTTCAACTACGCCAATTCTTTTTCATTTCGTTGTTTCCAAAC
Source organism: Monotropa hypopitys (assembly GCA_002855965.1). Taxonomy (NCBI): domain Eukaryota; kingdom Viridiplantae; phylum Streptophyta; class Magnoliopsida; order Ericales; family Ericaceae; genus Monotropa; species Monotropa hypopitys. The sequence goes on from NMUG010000918.1 coordinate 13,035, forward strand.
TCCGATATTTCCACCATTGAAGCATACTTTTTCGCTTCTTGTACAATGAATTAAGTGACACCTCCATTTTCTTTTGATTCCCATTTATTGTTTAAATTTTTCAAAATTTTCATGCTTTTTGTAGGGATAATAGGGGTGCACCATCAATGAAATACAAACAACCCTCCTTATTACTCCAAGTACATCTCAAATATGAATTCAACCATTCTCAAGGTATTTGATGGAAATATGTGGTTCAACAAGAAAATGGCTCATGTGAAAAGGCTCAAAAGGGTTGAAAGGGTTGTTTTTGGCAAAGAAATGAATCGGCTCAAAATTTTAAACAATTCCTAATATCATATCCTAAGATCAATAACAACCGTACATGCCAAATATAAGGTGGATAATGATAATGCTGAATTCCCAATGCTATACAACGAAGATAATGAGACCAACTACAAATTTTATTTATTCTTTGCAACACAAGAGTTCATGTGACACCACTCCAAGGAAGGTAAGGCTCTAAAGCTCACTTGGGCATAAGTCTCCACTAATCGCAGCCTTCTAGACAGTCAAGATGTGACTTAACAGCGACTCTAGCCTCTTTTATGTGAAGTGCAAATGTGTTAATTAGTAGGTGCCAAAACAAGTTTTCTAATACAAGCTAGCAAAGTGACCTAAGATGACACCTTCAAGTCAAAACAACATTCAACAAGTTCTACTCGTGCTTAAGAGTTAAGGACCACATTATCCTCAAAAATCGATGCAAAAGCAATTCATCCAAAAAAATTGAAATGAAATAAAAAATGCAAGTTTTCCCCAACCCTCAACTTAAATGATACTCCGTCCTCGGAGTATAAAAAGAATAAAACTAAGAGGGGTGTGGGGAATGAGAGGAACGTAATGAACCCCATCCATTAACTTGAATTATGCTATGTCTTCAATGTGGTGAAGCAAGGATACACTCAATATAAGTAAGAAGAAGAAGGGAAGAGGATGAAAGAATTTGTGCGTACCTTTGCGGGAGGCATGTCAACCCCCTAGACTTCGACCAAATTTGAAGTTTTTAGCCACCGGTCCTTCACGCAGACAAAATGAGTCATACTTTATCCCCGATTCGCTCACTTGGTGAATAAATTAGAGAAGAAGTTGCCTGGAATTTTTGGGTAGATTATTACACGGAAGGTTAGCTCTCTAAGGTCGCACTTTGTGGCTACACCTTGAGAGCCTCATATCCCTTTTCCCTTCCATCCATACTTTTACCGGGGCAATCCCAGATAATACATTACCAAGGATAGCTAGGCGGGCGGCTATACTAGACCGGCAAGCAGCCGTTCGAGCACGTAAAACACTGGAGGTATCTCAATCTCCATGGATTTTAAGTCTCCTAGACTTTATTCTTTTTCTATTTCCTAAAAAACTTGAAATTAAATGGCCACATGAATTTTTTCTTATGACCAAGTCACCAATTTAAAATTTTTCTTTAATCTTCGCAACCATAGTTGGGTTCGAGGATTTACTATTATGAGCAGGGAAGGTGTTATGTACTCTACATCGCCCTTGCAGTACTTCGTTTTTAAAACAATCTTTTAATCATATTCAATTATTTTCGGACAAAAGAAATATAATGTGCGAAGTATAAATTCAAGAATTGCTAAGGATGATGCTAAAATTTGAATGATTCTGTTTTTGGTTTTTAATGATAATGGTTGGTTTCGCATTTTGGATTTTTGATGATGATGCTGATTTTGATTCTTGATTTTGAATGGAAATGTTGATTTTAAATTTTGATTTTGAATAAAAATATTGATTTTGAATTTTTATGAAAATATTGATTTTGAATTTTTATTTTGAATGAAAATATTGATTTTATATTCATATTTTGAATGAAAATGTTGGTTTTAGATTTTTATGAAAATATTGATTTTGAATTTTTATGAAAATGTTGATTTTGAATTTTGACTTTAAATGAAAATGTTGATTTTGAATTTTGATTTTCTTGAAATGTTGATTCTTGTTTGAATTCCCAAAAATATAATAAATAATTCAATAAATTTAATTGTTAATTATTCTTTTGATCCAAACCTGCTAGTTACTTAATTCGCACGTGGTTAGAATCAAGGTTTCCTTGATTTTGATTTTTATTTGTTTTTTATTTCTATTTTGAATATTAATTTAAATTCCGAAAAGGATAGTAATCCATCACATTGAATTACGAATTATTCGTTTGATCTAGTGCTAGCTAGTTACTTAATTCATTGTTGGCACGAATCGAGAAATTTAAAGATTTTATTATTGTTTCAATTTTTATTTAAATTCCAAAAGGATAATAAGTAATTCAGCACGTTGAATTACGAATTATTCCTTTCATCCAATGCCATCCAATTACTTAATTCACTGTTGTCACACCCAAACCAATTTAAATAAATTAAATTGGGTAATTATATATATTTAAAAGAAAAAAGGATGGAAAAATAATATATATAGAGTGGTTAAGAAAAATTGAGGAATTAATGTTAACTTACGATTAAAACAATTTGTAAATATACAAGTTTATATATAATGGTTAGTGTAGTGGCACACAAGGGTTATAAGCCCATATAAGAGAGGGAAAGAAGATAATTAGGCCAAACAATCTGTCATTAGGTAATATAAGCATATAATTATGCTCATTAGGGTTAACTCAAACCCTTCGTAGCTAGAGAGATCTTAGAGAGAGATTAAGAAAGAGGTTTGGGAAAACTTCTTGGATTGAAGCTTTTGGAGGAGAATTTAGAGGAAGAAGTCTCCTTCAATATTGTTCCTAACATTGGTAAGTTCAAGGTACTCAACTTTGTTTTACATTTTGGGGTCTGATTAAGACTATAATTAGGGTTTTCACTAATCTCGTTTTGGAGTTAATCACTTCTAGATCTATGTGAAATCAATGGTTTTTGGAGGTTTTTTATGGGGGGTTTTGGCCTATATTCTAATATGATATGTATATGGATATATAAACAATTTGTAGGCAGTCAATTCTACAAAACAATCGAGTTTAGATGAAGTTTTTATGAAAGTAATTAGCAAAAACTAAGCAGTTTTTCGATCTACTGAGATTCTGCTCTAACTAGTAGGTGCACCGGTATACCGGCCGGTGTACCGGGCGGCATGCCGGTATGCGTACCGGCCTTAACAAAAAGGCCCAGTAAACTTATGTATTCATACATACAGAAAAATTGAACTAACTGGTATGCCGGTCGGCATACCAGGTGGTACACCGGTTGTGTATCGATTTCCATACTGGTCAGTAGGAAATTGGGAGAAGGATTTGGTGGGTGTCGGGGATTGATTCTAAATAAATTCTAAATATTTTGAGAGAAATTTCCTAACTGTAAAAAGTTTAAAAATCAGCAAAAATAATTCTTAATTTATGATTAGAATTTTAGAAGGATTATTTACATATGTTTATATCGTATAAGAGGAGATCGCCCGGAATCTTCCAAAGCGGCTCATTAGATTCACATTCGGCGAACTTACATTATTTGGTGAATGTGTATATGCCTATTGATATATGTGTTTGATGGTGTAACATCATAAGAAATTCAATACATGATACTATGGGCATATAAGATGTCGATTAAACCATGTCGAGGTTGGAACTGCGGGCCAGCGACATGGAAAAGTGAAAGATATGAGGCCACGGGGGATACCCCTTAACATGTTGAAGTCGGTTTGCGGTTCGGTGACATGTTACATGTCTAGGTTGGAACTGCGGGGCCAACGTCATGATACTGTGGGCATATAAGATACCGATTAAACTATGTCGCGCTTGGAACTGCGGGGCCAATGACATAAAAAATACAATATATAATTGTAACGACCTAGAATTCTCAACAATTTCTTAAATATCATTATTGTTGATATCGAGCCTCACTCAGTGAAATTCAATGGTTCGGGGTAGTTACAGTCCCCGGTAGTGGATGTCGTTGTCCAAGGTTGTTCCGATAATGTGCTGAGGGTTTTCTAGGCCTATTTTGACTCCAAAATATTTTCTAATTCGACAATGTTCTTCATCAATGCCGTAGAGAATTCAATTATGAATCTAAAGCAATTTGAATCGTCTCAATCGGAGTTCGGACGAAGAAGTTATGACCAAAATACTCTCGGAACCATTTTGATCTAGAGGTTTCGTCCGTACCACCTATTTGCTTCGTCCGAATCACGGTTCCCAAAAAATGAATTTTTGGTTCAGGAGGTTTCGTCCGGACCATGGCGGTCTTTGTCCAGACCATGGGGGTTTCGTCCAGACCATGGGGGTTTCGTCCGGACAACAGTCTGTAGAATTGCGCGATTTTGCTTGTTTTTAGTGAGGGGCACTATGGTAATCTTGTCCTAACACGTTTTTAACCCCTAAAAACACACCAACCCTTTTTCTTCTTCATTTTTGGAACCCTAAGACTCTCTCTCTCTCCTTACCTCCATTAATGGAGCTCTCCCCTCTCTTCCTCATCTCCACCCTCCATGGCTGGAATGGGGTTTTTTAAGAAGAAGCATTGTTCCTCTCATCTCTAGCTCTTCGGTAACCCCATACTTTCCACATTCCTCCAAAATCCGAAATTTGGATCTTGATGAAGAAGCTTGGATCGAGAAATGGTTAGGAACGTTGTTCCCCTTGGCGAGGGCTTTCCGGCAACCTACTTGACGAACTCATCCGGAGAGGATTTGAACTCCGACGACTTTCCGGCGAGGAGCTATGGAGATGAGGTCTTGAGGAACGTGGAAGAGGATGAGACAATCTACGCGGCATGGCAACATTTTCCAGCAACATTCCAGCGACTACTCCAGCGATTGCTCTGGTAGGTAAATTCTTGATCATTATCAAGCGTGTGCGTGTGTGTGCATTTAGTTTCCATGCTTATGCTTAAATTCATATCGGTTCCCCCTTGTGTTGTCCTTGCAACTAATTAGAATTACCTTGGTAGAATTACATAAATTTTGGGTCGATAGTCATCGATGTTTGGAGTAATAATGTTGGGAGTGTCAATTAACGATTGAATGGTTAGTTGGTCACCCATAAATTCATAGACGACACATGTTCGATAAAATGACTTAGCATATCATAAATGGGCCTTTGGGAGGGTTTGCCATCGTTGAATAAGCCTTAAGACTTGGGTTGTGCTTGTGTTCCTTAGATACCGTAGTGACTTAACGGTCGAATATTTTGAGGACATGTGTGATTGTTGGCGACACATGGAATTTGTGGATTGTTTTCCCTTGGCTTATTCGAGGGTGAATTCGGATTGTGAGAAACTTAACAACCTGTCTAAAGTATTAAATGAACTTCCAAAATTGAGGATGTGTCCCACGAGGGCTACTCATGCTTGGCCTTAAATCCATCACACATGAAATATAAAATAAAAATGAGAACGATGGTACGCTTATTGGATTACTAGCGATTGCTAGAAGATATTATGTGAATAAATGAACTTATGTAATTATGGAATATTGGAAGAAAATGGATTACGAGCCTTGGGTTAGATGTCATAACATTGGTAACGAATACAAAGGATAAGTAGTTGAATGAACTCATGAACTATATCATATACTTTATTAAATTACGTTGACGATACATGTAATGAATTGTTAAGCCCAAATGAGAAGCAACCTTGGCTAGGGATTCTCGGGCATCAATATTATGGGAAAAAACCTTGGTTAGGGATTCCCGGACGCAATGACAATGATATGGGATTATGATTATTTGATTAGGGTACCTTGGTTAGGACTCCTAGGATGGTCGCTCCATTCGCGATATTGTGCATAATGGGGGTAACGAGAGCCCTCCCAACGTTACTTGGGGAAGATCAGTTAGTATTGGTTAGTGGGTTGACGAGCCGCTATTCCAACCTTGCCCTATCAGCGTCACAAACGAAAATACAAATGGAATACCTTGGTTAGGATTCCGGAAACACTCTATAAAATGGAATATCTTGGCTAGGATTCCAGAACGATATCTTATGTGGAATAAAGAAAGAAAACATGAATGTACTTTCATATTGCGATGACATCAAATGAACACTTTGTGTACGCATGTGTGGACTCTTGCCTAGTAGTCCCTTGGAACACTATTATGAGGTAAAAAGGAAATGCGAACTCACTTAGATGTAGACCCTTGGCTTGTGGTCTCTTGTATCAATGAATGGAAAGATGAAAAGAAAAGAAATGAATACCTCAAATACTGCAAGTGAGACGTGAATCCAACATATAACATTAACGATAGTTGGCGTGGTTTTGCAACATAATTTATGGTTAGATATCTTGACACAGTATTGGTTCGGGATCCTTAGTAGATCCGTAGAGTTGTTGGACTTTAGTAGTAAGGTTGGTTGAGTCGAGATTTGAGGTCTGTTGTCCCTTATTATTTTGATGATGATTTTAATTGAAATATTATATGCACTCAATTTAATTTTATAAATGATTAAATGATCGTTATTAATCTATGTGATGACTCTATTAATTTAAGTGATGATTCTAATTGTTAATTATTCAAATTGAATAATTCATATCACAAATTACTTCAAAGGTAGAACAAATTGATAATTTAAATTCATGATAGTTGAGCTCAATTGTTAAAATTAATCTTGTGAATAATTATGTT
>NMUG010000919.1:0-19642 GCA_002855965.1 Monotropa hypopitys
GTAATAATAAGAATTATTAAGGTTAATAATATAATAGTCATTAAGAATATTAATAATTTTTGGTAAGCTTAAATGAAATAAATAGGCTCCTAAATGATTTTAAGAAAATTAAGAAATAGAATAATAATAATAAATGGTCGAGACCAGAAAGTTGAATAAAATTTAATAATAATAATATTTTATGGTAAGGAATGAATAAAAATGATTATTAATATAAAAAGAAATATAAAAAAGAAAGAATTTTCGTAAGTTTGACATACCGATTTATACCCCGCCGCCACCCATATATATAAATGTAACGTTTCTTAAGAAATTCTATAGAATTCCAGAAAACTCTAGAGAGAGAGTTTGAGAAAGCGAAAATCGACCGTCGTCCGATCATCACCAAATTTCAGGAGAACGTCTGCAATGACGTTAGCAACGTTTTAGCATATTTGGTTTCGTCATTAGGCTAATAAATTGAGTTTAATTTGAGTTTAATAAAAGTTTAATCAAAAGTCAAATCGAGCGGATTAAAGCCGTTTTGATTCATCTAAAGGTGTTAAAACATAGATCTCTAAGTTATATAATCAATAACGACCATAGAAACTGAATAAAAATAAGATTTAGAGGCTAAATCGCAGCCCGAAGTTAGGATTTTCGAGCAGTTCGGCATTCTGCCGACCTATTCTTGGCACCGGTTTGAAGACCGATATACCGGGCGGTATACCAGTTGCCCTACCGGTCTTTACAATAGGCAATGCTAAGGAGTAAAAAGGCTTAATGGCCAGAAATTGGCCTAACCGGTATACCGGGTGGTACATCGGGTGGTGTACCAGCCTTCGTGATTTGTGAAGCAATGTTATGTTGGCCAATTTTTGTCTTAATGGACATACCGGGCGGTATACCGGTGGTATACCAGTGCCTATACTGGTTAGTGTTAAAATCATAAGGAGTTGCCTCAGACCAGGAAAAGTATAAGGTAGTGTAAGAAATGACCAATAGAGCACAACTCCAAGATTTAAGAATTAAACTAAAGCTGGAGTAAGAAGAATAAAAGAATAAACGGATTAAGAAATTATTCAAGAAGTTCATGTTAGTAATCCTTGTATTGTTATTGAATTTTCAGGACCTTCAGGCAGACCTTTTGGACAAGATGAGTGACAATATCTAGTATAAAAGGATTTTCAGGTATGTTTTAATTATATGTTTGTTTTCCCTAGATAGTAAGTAATTTTTTATTAAAGCATTTTGATTATATTCCATGGATTAGAAATGTAATTTCGAATCTAATAAATGCCATCACAGAGACAATTCCCATGTTCCGGGGGTGAATTAGGAACAGTAAGCTGTGGATGCTTAACAGATGTCCAAAGGTGTTTAAGCCTTAGGATTTTATACAAAGGCGTAAGTCCGAGGGTATTTAATGAATATTCGAAGATGTAATGAAGAAATCCCCTATCACTTGCCGGGGTGAATTTATAACTCACTATGTAAGACTCCCAAATTTTGAAACGATTTTTTAATTAAACAATGGGAAGTGTTAGAAGTAGGCAATGAGTATCCAAACAGGTAAGTAAAGTGCTATCTTCCACACACACACTACACATCACAATACTTTTATTACAATACATGCCTGCGCTACTCTGATACAATTAAAAGAGGCTAATAGGGTTTTATAACACAACCCTGTACAACAGTGCCCCAACTAAAAGAAAAAGCCAAAATATGATTTATAAATTTATCCTGTACAAGGCGGCCAACAGTAAAGAAAATAAAATGCAGTACTGAAAAGAGAGGCAACCTATCACTACAATTCGGTCCAGTCTCAAGTCCTGTGAAGGATCCCGCGGCCACACCCGATCAAGGGAACAAGTCCTACAAAAGTAGAGGGTCAGTCACCACCGTATGGTAGAGATAATCTATCTCCAAACGTCTATAATATTGGAGTGCAAGTGAGTGACAATGCAAGGAATGAAATGTGACTTATGCAATGGATCTCATTATATAAAAACCGTTACTTTCTTTCAATCTTTTCACTGCCGACTCATCATAAAGTAAAAACAGTAAAGCATCGGTATTTGACCAAGACTCGGCGAAAGAGAGCAAAAGCATAACCGACCATCATTCCAAAACTTGCCTAGACAAGGCCTAAGAGAATTGTGTCCAAGTACCACGTTCGACATAGTTTAAACGGCTCATTTTCGCACTTTCAAACATATTCCAATTCCTATTTGATTCCAGGTTTTACTTGTATTTCAATTCCGCACCTTTTATATATTAAGGGAAATATCAAATAATATTAGTTGTTCCAAGATATTCCAACACCATTTCCCATTTACTCCAATTCCACATATCACAAATTCCGATGGTAGATTTTATCATACAAATTTAAGAAGTTTAGGCTATTTCCGAGTTAGTCGCTCGTTAACGATCTAACCGATAATTCTAAGAATTTCCCAACATGTTGGGAGGGTCCTGCAAACCCCCATTGTGCAATGTCGTGAGTGCTCCAAGTAGCCACTCAAGGTACAATTACCCGTATAGTCTAGCCAACTCAAGATCCCAAATTCAATCATTATTCAAGTGAAGGCCGAAGGCCGATTTCCAACAACGTGATCATTTTCCCGCATTTCTTCCAAAATGTTCCATTCGTTCGGAAACATAATCATTTTCACAATCGAGCTAGGAATCGAACGACCAACAACCTAGGGAGTACATAGAGACCCTAGACGATACCCATAACCGATCAAGTGACATGAACGACGACTCAAGAACGTGATTTAGTACAAGTGTTTAAACTAAAAATTTTAGTACAATAGCGACAGGGAAAATAAGAAGACCAATACCATATACGAGAGAGATAGAGAATCCTACCTTGATCGGAGCTCCGGTGACGCTCGCCGAAAACATCACCGGAAAACCTCTATGGCCGGAATAAACCGAGCCCACCACCACGAAGCTCTTGCGATGCTCTACAATGTTAGAGAAGACCAAAACCTTAGATGAGCAACCTATATAAAACCTAGGGTTTTGGAGAGAAAGAACAACTTACCGAACTATGTACACCACCGTGGAGATGAGAGCGCGGTGACACCGTTAAAGCTTCGAGTTTTCTCCGAAACTCCAAGGATGGAGAGCTATGGAGGAGAGAAGTGAGAGAGAGGTGAGGGAGGTAGAGAGAGAGGCTAGGGTTCCAAAATGTAGGAGATGACCTCCCAAAAATCGTGCAAAATGCATATATAGGGACCCCCAACTCTAATTACCAGACTACCCTTAATGAAGCTGTCCGAACAGCAGTTGCATCGGTGCAAGACAGGTCTGCATCGGTGCAAGACAGGTCTGCATCGGTGCAAACCCCCTTTGCACCGATGCATCAATCGATGCAAACCCTTACTGCCTCAACTCATAACCTCTGTGCACCGATGTAGCTCCCACCTGCACCTATGCAAACCACCCATGCACCGGTGCAACCCTACCTGCATCGATGCAAACCTCAACAGAACCTATAGGAGTCAATCTGCACCGGTGCAACAAGTGCCTGCACCGATGCAAACTCCCCCTGGGATGACATTTTCTTGACAAGGGTCTCCAAAACTTCTCTGAATCAACCCCGAGCCTTCCCAACTCAACCACGAACACATCCTCAACTTCTGAGACACCAAAAGAACATTCTAAGGTCACTTCATCCCCTTCCTCAAGGTTACAGATGCTTTTAACGATTTACGAAAGATTCTAAGATTTACTCGAGGGCCCGAACCCTTACGAATCTTACAACGAGGATTCGAACCAACGCAAACGATCAACTTTGACGGAAAAAGTGGGAATAAATCCCGAGATTCGATATATTGAATTTATTTGAACGGATGGAAATTTATTAAAATTTCCGGAGTGTGACAAGCTACCCTCCTTACAAAAATTTTGTCCACGAAATTTCCAAGGTAGAAGAATCAAAACATAGCACCACGAAGAGAACGATGCCCAAAGGCACCAAACACTTGGATGAATTCGCGATGAGAATCGGCAACAACGACAATGAGGTTTCCAACCGAAACAAACCTGCCAACGAACAAGCAATGCCAAAATAGATCCACAATCGACAACAATTCAGCCCAAAACAAACTCTCAACAACAATCGCAAGCCGAATAGTCCAACGAATTTCCTTAAGAGCGCAACGCATCGCAAGGTAAAGAATACGTTGCAAACCAACATGCCAAGGAAGAACCGATATTACGCAACCAAAATCGTCATTGAGAGAGTCAAGAATTTCCAAAGAAATGGTTTTCGCGCAACCATAGGTTCCCAAACTGATCAAACAAGCAAGTAACGCGTGTTTTCGAACAAGAAACACGATACGGAGGTCAAACCGCAAGAATATCGCCCCGAAAAATTTCAAAAAAATCCACAAAATTCTAGAACATGCCAAAATAAAACGTGGACATGCCGAGAAGATTTCCAAGTGCCGAAACGTCAAGGATACGAGGGGACACGACACAGATACACCGACACGCGAAGTATATGCAAAGGACACGCCAATACACCAAGGACATGCCAAGGACACGCCAAGGACACGCCAAGGACACACCGAGGATACTCTGAGGATACTCCGGTACGCCGAGGATACTCCGAGGATACTCCGAGGACACGCCGATACGCGAAGGACACGATTCGGATACGAGGATACGGTACCGACACGCGGATACGGTACAGATACGACGCCGATACGTGGACACAATACTGATACTCTGATTTTTCCAAATATTTTTCTAATTTTTTTTGAAAAATAAAAGATCGGTTTAGACTACCGCAAAGAAGTCCACGATGACTTTATCACCACGAATGCGCAATACAACCCCGAAATAGGTTTCCGGACAAGGTAGGAACAATCCAACTGATACGAAGAAGAATTTGAAAGAAAGACAATCCGCAAGGGATGATCACACAACAACCGTGCCACCCGAATCACACCAAACGACCACAATGCCACCAAAAGAAGAATCGAACAATCAAAATCTTACAACCTAGAGTGGTACCAGAATGACTAAGAAGTTTTATTTGAGATGTGCTGGCCAGTCACCTTCTCAAAACAATCCTTCATGGTCATTCCTACACCACATGACACGGACTACGCACACCAGTCATGACAAACATCACCACAACCCAAGTCGGTGCAGTGGACTTCAAAGAAACACATACATTCTACTCCAACGCTCGCAACACGGCTGCACAACATAAAAACAAGCTCATCTCACCAATCATAAACCAATCCAACAACACACTCTCAAACAAGCTCAAAAGAGAGACAACATCGCAGAACATAGGTATCCAAGCGCAAATAGACACAGCGCCAACGGATACGACAACAATCTGGATTCGGATGAAGACACGATGAACAAGAACGAACACACAAGGGCAACCCATAAGACAAGAATGCACAAGACGAGGGTATGTGTAACCACCCCAAATTTTGAGAAACATTTTTTTAAATACATTTAATAAAACAATGGGGAGTTAATAGTAGTAATCAAACACAGTGCAGTAGAACTTCTCATTACATTCTTCTTGATACAATGTACAAACTGAAAGAGTACAAGAAACAGAGTACAACTGAACTACTACTAACTGTAAACTGTAAAGAGAAGGTACAACCGCTATAGTACAACAACCTGTAGAGAGCCAAGACTGCAGCTCCAACGGGGCCAACTGCTAGTACAAGCTCCAAATCACCCTGCAAGAGGAAACCTGCAGTACAATCCTGGAAAGAGAGGAAAAGGTGGGTCTGAGCAAACACAGCTCAATGACGGTAACAACTAAAGTCTAACAAGAGTGCACAAGAAAGTGCAAGTCTAAACAGAGTAACCAAGGGTGAAGCGACTGAAAGTAAAGTAGGGCAGAAAGTGAAGTACAACGCACGCCCACGCACGCCCAACTGTAACCACGGGACCAAGAGTCAACCCAAGAAGAATCACCAAGTGTAATCCCAATCGAAACCCCCAAGTGTAACCCAAACCGGGACCAACTCACTAAGACAAGTCAAGCACCTCACAATATCTCATCCGAGTAACCCACCACAACAAGTACCACCAGAGAGCCTACCAAACTAGGACCACGCTCTCAAACACTACCAAAGGACACCACTCTACGGTAACCACTGGAACCCCAACAACTCTGCTCGCATCCTTTCCTTTGGTAAAACATCAAGTGTTGTGGATTTGATTGTTATATATATTGGAGATATTAGAATTACCAATTTGCTTTCCTTTCTTTCCACTTGATTCGATAACCACATCCTGGCAGACTCCTCGTGGTAGAGAGTCTCCAGTCGACCTTCCACGAAGGCTAAAAAGATCCATCTATGTTGAGCTTTCTTCCATGGTCCCGCCTGCCGACGTGCACATATCTTATTCTGGGACTTACAGGAACCCGTTTACTCCTACCGATTGGCCAATTGGATTTTTCCTAGATCCCGCCTGCCGACGTATCTAGTAATTCCGCGACTTTTAGGGACGCGTATCCCCCACTCAATGAAACCATAGTTTCTTGGGCATTCCTCCTCCAAGACAACATCCAACGAGATCACAGTTGCTTGGGCATTCCTCCTCCAAGACAACATCCGACAAGATCACATGCCATTCCATTTAATGTTGGTTGTTACCATTGAATTTGGGTGAAGGATCAAAGATTCCAAGAAGGTAGTTCTCGTAGGATCTATCCTTCGTATTTGTCATTCACTGAGTATATTGCGTTCATTGAGTGTGTTCGTTACTTTTGAATGATGTTTCGACTTTCCACAACTTTCACATTTCCATTCACGGGCGGCCAAGACACGCCAACAACCTACCACATTCCACAGTTTCCATACAAGGGTGGACAAGACACACCCACAATGTACCCGCATAAAGATATACAAGATGTGGCAACACTACCCATTTTCCCAAACGTGGAAGTCAAACATCAAGCCACACACACACACTCACCCGAGAAGGTCATCTAACCACGCACGACTCACCCAAAGAACCCAACGATGAGTATTTCATTTGAACAACCAACAAGCCATGATTTCACCCAACTACGGTTTCCCAAGTCATATCACACTCAATGCTCCAAGACTTACCAATTTTCCCAAATTAGGTTCACCTAACCCAATCTCTCACCCAAAGGCAATCACCACTATACAATCTCCTCACATCACATACAAGACCAACACCAAATCCACTCATCCTCATAGAAACGCAATCAAGATCCAACGCGACTCAAATCCGCCAAAAACCACTTATAGACTCACTAGGGAATTTCATCGAACACATAGCACGCACAAAGGATTTTAGAGTCTACTACACACGAATGTTCCTACGAACCTCCAAATCATCTCAAACCACTAGGATTTCCCTAAGATTCCCAAGACCAATACACAATGAGTGATTCATAAATTTGACTACTCAATCAAAGTGAAAGGGGAGGGGGAATCGAATAACAATCAATCAAACAATCAAACGACAAACGAGGGAATCTAGAACGAACATTTCTACGCACACAAGGTAGAATTTAGAAGTTACACACATTTAGTCACCGGAAACTCACCGGAGAGGTCACCGGAGTAATCACTAGAAAACGCCCAACACGAACCAAATCCATCAATGCGAAGCCCTCGTCGCAACCTACAAGGTTCCACCATTAGGAAATGGAGGAGAGCAACCATAGGAGCAAGAACTCGAAGAGGAGAAAACTTACTGATCCCCAAAACGATCTAGACCCGTCAATGCGAGAGGAAGACACGCTCATCGTCGTTAATGAAGGCCGAGAGCTCCTAATCTCGCCGGAAATGGTTGGATTTGAGGAGAGAAGGGAGGAGGTTAGGGTTTGAGAGAGAGAGAGGGGGGCTGCAGAAATGTGGGAGAAGGAATGCCCAAAATCGGGCCAAATGGGATATATATAACCCCAAGGTGAAAACCCCAAACTGCCCTTCAAAATATAAGTTCACGCAACAAAAATACAGGCGGCGACCGGTACACGCAATCTGGTGTACCGGTGGGGACCTCACAGAGGTGCCCACTGCTTTAGCTCGATCGGTCGACGCCTTTTGGTGTACCGGTCGACAAGAGTAAAATTTCACTGAATGAAAAGATTGATTTTTCCGAAAGTATTTTGACCATAACTTCTTCGTCCGAACTCCGATTGAGACGATTCAAGTTGCGTTGGATTCATATTCGAATTCTCTACGACTTCAATGAATAAAAAAGTTGATTTAAATAACGAATCAAATCGAAGAATTTTAAACGCGATTTAGGATTTTCGATTTATTAAAACGTAAGGAAATTAATTAAAATTTCTGGAATGTGACAAACTACCCTCCTTACAAAAATTTCGTCCTCGAAATTTCTAAGGTCAAGCGTCACGACACAACGAAGAATAGAAGATTTCCCACAAGAATCAATTTCACATGGAGCACACAACGAAGAAAGAACAAGTCCTCGACTAGGAATAATTTCACCGAGGACCAACCAAGAACTTGACGATGCGCTCCCCACTTTTTCTCACGAATGCACGAAAATGGAATTTGGGGGACGTCTCAACCCGCGAACAAGTCTCAAAAAGGGTCCCATAATGCGAAAAAAGACAAGAGGAACTGAGAATACGCACAATCTTCGCCCTGAAAGGCAGAAGTTCCTTAGAAAAGAGGGATTTTTGCACTTCCAATGCAACTATACACCGCCCGAACACAAGAAACGCGGGTTCTCAAAGAAAAAGTGAGGTGTCGAGAGTCAAACCGCAAGGAAAATTTCCAGAAAATTTCTACAAACGTCATGGATGCATGACGACATGCTACGGACAAGCCGAAGAAACGGGAATGCAGTAAAACATCAAGGACACAGAGGGACACACCGCGGATACACCAACACACGAGGGATACTCCGAAGACACACGGACACGCCAGGATATGATTTGGGTACAAGGATATGGTACCGACACGCAGGTACGGTACGGGTACGATGCCGACACACGGATACGATACGGGTACTCCAATCTTTCCAAGATATTTTCCGAAATTTTACAAAGAGCAAAGAAGTGATTTTCAAACACCACAAGGATACCCACAACGATTTCGTCATCGCAAACGCGCAAAACAAACCCGGGAATAGATTTTTTGAACAAGATAGCACAATCCAACCGACACGAGTGAGGATTCGAAGGCAAGACAAGCCACAGGGGTTGGCCACATAACAACCGTGCCACCCGAATATCTTCAAACAACCACGACACCGCCCAAAAACAAAATATGGAACCAAATATCAAAAGCTCACACGCTAACCCACACTCAACCTAGTGTGGTACCGGAGCGACTAAGAAGTTTGATTTGAGATGTGCTGGCCACTCACCTTCTCAAAACAATCCTTCATGGTCAGTCCTACACCATATGACACGGGCTACACACACATACCAATCATGTCAAACCTTGCCAAGGACCAAGTCGGTGCAGTCGACTTCAAAAAGACACAAGTTCTATTCCAATACTCTCAACAAGCTGCACAACAAAGCATAGCATTTTCTCACAGATCACACCACCAAGACACAAACTGTCTACCCACCGACAAGTTTATCACACACTCTCAAAACAAGATCCAACTGTCAGCCACATCGCCGAATAGGAGTGTCCAAGCACAAAAGGGACACGGCACCAAGAGCAAGATATCAAGTCGGATTCGCAAAGCGACGCGGCAAATGAGAAATATGCGCCAGACCGACAAGCCAATACATGAGAGCGCGAGATACATGAATACAATTCCGAAAACAAGATTTCACATAGAGATAGATTTTTGTACGCGAGGCAAACAAAGCACCAATACTCCGCAAACGCCAAAACTTTGGGACATATATAGCGAACTGTCAAGAAGAATACAATAGAGGATGATCACAATACCGAGAGTTCTAGAATGAGGAGTTAGGAAGTTTTCCAACAACAAGTGGCTTCTGAAAGCATCAACTATGTTAAGGCAACCCAAAACAATCGCGAGAGCACTAAGCAAAGAACAGGGATAGTCAATACCAGTTCATTACCGAGAACGATAAGACATCACCATCGAGTAGAGGAAAGCACAATGTATTCAGATGACATCACCAATGAAGGATGGCTAGGAACCATCGTCACTCCACTATCACCACAAGCCAGAACGCTAATCACACCACTATGAATCCTTTGCCAACACAAACCAAAACCAAGGAAACATGGAAACTCATCATCATAATGGAACCCAAGGAACACTTCAAATAATTCCACAAGTCGTCTAAGTCTCCAACTGACATCACAAACCCAATCATCGAGTGACACTACGACCTTGCTTATCAAGTAAGAACCATCAATCTGCATGACCGAGGAATTCCCAAAGACCACTCGGCAGAAATCCACAAGACAACTCCAAGCACATCATTGCTCTAAAACCCAAGGAAAGAAAGAGGCACCTACATCATAACTCACCTAAACCGCAATTTGTCAAACAAACACTAAGACGTGCCACGCAAAAGTCTAATTACCAGATCACCAATGATCCTAATCATACACCGAGGGTATACACATAAACAACCTAATCCACATGACCTCAAGTCACAAGCTCATCTTATTCCGCTCACCAGGCTACCACAATGCGAACTCACTTCTTCCATCTCAACTAACCAACCAAAGGGAGACCAAAATCACAAGGTACTCAACCCAACACTCATCCTCTAATCAGTCTCAAGCCTCACAAAGAGTCACACTAGGAATAGAGAGGAAGACTCAAACTCCAAGGGTGTTAATCAACCCACAAAGCACAACTTAAACTTCCATGTCGCAAAGGAATCCAATCGTCAAGAGAACGGACAAGAGAACACAACGAATTCCAAAGGGAAGTGCCACAAGGCAACACAACCGGCATAAATCCACTAGGTTGGCTAACACCCACAACACTCAACTTCCGGTGGAATAGAAGATCTAAGAGATTTACAACATCACAAGGCGACCATGAATTTATGCCTCAACATAGGACACCCAACATGCCTCAAGACCCCACATCCTACTATGAGTTACAATTTCCCACTATATAACCACAAGAGAGTCTAAAACCCAATGGAAACAACGGAAGCAATACCACTCATTTCAAGAAACTAGGCATCCAAGAGCACAATTTCCAACACACCTATAGCCTTACGGGAGGAACAACACTCAACTCCCACACTCCAAGGAAACTCGGCGAACCAAGGAGGAGTCGAAACGAAACGAAAGACTCTATGGAAGCGAACTCAAGACAAGCGGTGCTCCAAGGCACACGAGACAATCATATCATCTATAATGACCCTAAGGAACCCATGAAGACTAGGTGTCTTCCCACGGTCCAAAGGTATTCATACCGAAAGCTCTGATACCAACTGTAACCACCCTAAATTTTGAGAAACATTTTTTTTTGAAATGCATTTAATAAAACAATGGGGAGTTAATAGTAGTAATCAAACACAGTGCAGTAGAACTTCTCATTACATTCTTCTTGATACAATGTACAAACTGAAAGAGTACAAGAAACAGAGTACAACTGAACTACTACTAACTGTAAACTGTAAAGAGAAGGTACAACCGCTATAGTACAATAACCTGCAGAGAGCCAAGACTGCAGCTCCAACGGGTCCAACTGCTAGTACAAGCTCCAAATCACCCTGCAAGAGGAAACCTGCAGTACAATCCTGGAAAGAGAGGAAAAGATGGGTCTGATCAAACACAGCTCAATGACGGTAACAACTAAAGTCTAACAAGAGTGCACAAGAAAGTGCAAGTCTAAACAGAGTAACCAAGGGTGAAGCGACTGAAAGTAAAGTAGGGCAGAAAGTGAAGTATAACGCACGCCCACGCACACCCAACTGTAACCACGGGACCAAGAGTCAACCCAAGTAGAATCACCAAGTGTAATCCCAATCGAAACCCCCAAGTGTAACCCAAACCGGGACCAACTCACTAAGACAAGTCAAGCACCTCACAATATCTCATCCGAGTAACCCACCACAACAAGTACCACCAGAGAGCCTACCAAACTAGGACCACGCTCTCAAACACTACCAAAGGACACCACTCTACGGTAACCACTGGAACCCCAACAACTCTGCTCGCATCCTTTCCTTTGTTAAAATATCAAGTGTTGTGGATTTGATTGTTATTTATATTGGAGATATTAGAATTACCAATTTATTTTCCTTTCTTTCCACTTGATTCGATAACCACATCCTGGCAGACTCCTCGTGGTAGCGAGTCTCCAGTCGACCTTCCACGAAGGCTAAGAAGATCCATCTATGTTGAGCTTTCTTCCATGGCCCCGCCTGCCGACGTGCACATGTCTTATTCTGGGACTTACAGGAACCCGTTTACTCCTACCGATTGGCCAATTTGATTTTTCCTAGATCCCGCCTGCCGACGTATCTAGTAATTCCGCGACTTTTAAGGACGCGTATCCCCCACTCAACGAAACCATAGTTGCTTGGGCATTACTCCTCCAAGACAACATCCAACAAGATCATAGTTGCTTGGGCATTCTTCCTCCAAGACAACATCCGACAAGATCACATGCCATTCCATTTAATGTTGGTTATTACCATTGAATTTGGGTGAAGGATCAAAGATTCCAAGAAGGTAGTCCTCGTAGGATCTATCCTTCGTATTTGTCGTTCATTGAGTATATTGCGTTCATTGAGTGTGTTCGTTACTTTTCAATAATGTTTCCACTTTCCACAATTTTCACATTTCCATTCACGGGCGGCCAAGACACGCCAACAACCTACCACATTCCACAGTTTCCATACAAGGGTGGACAAGACACACCCACAATGTACCCGCACAAAGATATCCAAGATGTGGCAACACTACCCATTTTCCCAAACGTGGAAGTCAAACATCAAGCCACACACACACACTCACCCGAGAAGGTCATCTAACTATGAATGACTCACCCAAAGAACCCAACGATGAGTATTTCATTTGAACAACCAACAAGCCATGATTTCACCCAACTACGGTTTCCCAAGTCATATCACACTCAATGCTCCAAGACTTACCAATTTTCCCAAATTAGGTTCACCTAACCCAATCTCTCACCCAAAGGCAATCACCACTATAAAATCTCCTCACATCACATACAAGACCAACACCAATTCCACTCATCCTCATAGAAACACAATCAAGATCCAACGGGACTCAAATCTGCCAAAAACCACTTATAGACTCACTAGAGAATTTCATCGAACACATAGCACGCACAAAGGATTTTAGAGTCTACTACACACGAATGTTCCAACGAACCTCCAAATCATCTCAAACCACTAGGATTTCCCTAAGATTCCCAAGACCAATACACAACGAGTGATTCATAAATTTGACTACTCAATCAAAGTGAAAGGGGAGAGGGAATCGAATAACAATCAATCAAACAATCAAACGACAAACGAGGGAATCTAGAACAAACATTTCTATGCACACAAGGTAGAATTTAGAAGTTACCCACATTTAGTCGCCGGAAACTCACCGGAGAGGTCACCGGAGTAATCGCCGGAAAAATCCCAACACGAACCAAATCCGTCAACGCGAAGCCCTCGTCCCAACCTACAAGGTTCCACCATTAGAAAATGGAGGAGAGCAACCATAGGAGAAAGAACTCGAAGAGGAGAAAACTTACTGATCCCCAAAACGATCTAGACCCGTCAATGCGTAGAGGAAGACACGCTCATCATCGTTAATGAAGGCCGGGAGCTCCGAATCTCGCCGAAAATGGTTGGATTTGAGGAGAGAAGAGAGAGGAGGTTAGGGTTTGAGAGAGAGAGAGAGAGAGAGAGAGGGAGGGGCTGCAGAAATGAGGGAGAAGGAATGCCCAAAATCGGGCCAAATGGGATATATATAACCCCAAGGTGGAAACCCCAAACTGCCCTTCAAAATATAAGTTCGCGCAACAAAAATACAGGCGGTGACCGGTACACACAATCTGGTGTACCGGTCGGGACCTCACAGAGGTGCCCGTTGCTTTAGCTCGACCGGTCGACGCCTTTTGGTGTACCGGTCGACAAGAGTAAAATTTCACTGAATGAAAAGATTGATTTTTCCGAAAGTATTTTGACCATAACTTCTTCGTCCGAACTCTGATAGAGACGATTCAAGTTGCGTTGGATTTGTAATCGAATTCTCTACGACTTCCATGAATAAAGAAACTTGATTTAAAGAACGAATCAAATAGAAGAATTTCAAACGCGATTTAGAATTTTCGATTTATTAAAACGCAAGGAAATTAATTAAAATTTCTGGAATGTGACAGTATGATTCCCCGAAACGAGTTCTACGAAATAGATAAATTAATACGCACGAGACGAACAATGCACCACCACTACGACAAGTGCCATAGCCATAGGCGTACCACGAACAGATGACAAGAAGATGGCAAAAGCTAGTCGCAACGTCAAAAGTTGGAAACAAGGAGCAAGAAGATTTCCCGAACAACGCATAGCTCTCACAGTCGCCAACAAGTTCCAACGAGAAATACTAGAAGTCAAATCGCACACCACCAAAAAATAAGGAATCCTAGCGACAACTAGGATACAAAACAAGTGCACGATACAACACTTCCAACAATAATGGTAGAGACCATCGATCAAGCACGTTGATCCAAGAGAGTCAAAGAGTCAACAAGCAACCAAAGGATGACATCCACTCACCGATCCCGCAAAGGTTAAACAAGGAGGAATTCGACATGCCGAAAGGGAGGCCAACCACATTCCACAACCACGACAAAGCGAAGGAATCAACTAAGCCACTATTCACCTCCTATAACCTCATACCGAAATGAGACAACCACTCTAACTCTAGTCTTTAAATCCCAAGCAAATACATGATATATCAATCCATCAACTAAATTATTCCATCTCTCCCAAACTCATGACTTCCAGTCAAGTCCACATCCCAAGGCTCTAAGTCATCAAACAAGACCACCACACTTCTATCTTTCAACCAAAACCGTTTACTTTCCACATTACTACCCAACAAGGCAAGAATCTAAATACCACTTCTAGGAAGAACCGCGAGATAGTCACACATACACTGTCACTCTAAAACGTCAAAAGGGAACTAAAATCCTCAAACCACTTTTCCAGCTCATGATACAACAACAACGACAATTCATCAAACAAACACCGAGGCATGCCAAAAGTAGGTCTAACACCCAAATCATCCAACAAGCCCAATTAACCAACCGAGACGAAACCAAAACAAGGCTATCTCCCAAGGAGTTCCAAAAACCCAACAACTAAATAACCAACCAACCATCAGTGGACCAACACAACCCAGCCTTTTCCGAATGACCTCAAGTCATAACTTAGTGCTTCTACACGAACATGACACCACACTTAAATTCCTTCATCCTTCTCACTCAACCAAGAAGTAACTGCAACCGCAGAGCATTAAGTTCAACACAAATCCTCAAATAACTTCAGACCACAAGTCAAAACCAACTCTCACATCAAACAAGGGTACAACACTACCACCATTAACATCAACCACTTGATACTAATCCGCAAGGAGAACCTATGAACCCGAGAGCAGTTCACATCCCAAGTGAATCACACACAATTTCTGCCATGCAACGCCTTACTATCCTGAAATATTCTCACTTCCCAAAGAGATAACACCCGCTAGACCACCAAGTGCTACCACATCACAAAGCAACCACAATGCTCAACCCCACAAACAAGGCCATTCTAAGATTTCACAACTCACACAAGGAACTATACACACTAGGGAGACCAAATCAATCCCAAAGGTAAACAAGTCTGAACCACAAGCTTATCAAGTGAGAAGCCTACCGCGCAACGAGACTGGGAGTCACAACTCCACCACAAGGAAACAATCAAGCCACGGTGCAGAAGACAGGCTCTAGATATCAACGTCAAGAAGCGAAACAGAATCCAAGGCTCAACCACAAGAGCACTACAAATGTCCAGCCGCAAGAACGACTATCAAACCGGCATCAAGAGGAAAGACATCACTCTTACAAGAAGAAGCCAACGACGTCATCGTCTAAGAGCAAAAGGAGGAACTCAAGGAATGATCATTCAACCACATGCAAAATCATCATCCTCACTAGAGATAGGCTTAAAAGCCACAACGGCAACGACAAGAATTCGCTTCCTACGAGGGGACAGGCTCGACAAGCCACAACTACAACCATTAACAATCGATATCGAGGAATAAGATGCCAAATCATCACAAGAACCAGCAAAGAAACTCATTCATGCTCTAAGAATAAGGAACTCGAAATATTTCACTAAGCCAGAGTAGGAGTCACCCCTACCAACAAGAGGATACAACCGGAACAAACAAGTTCACTGTCAACCAGATCCTCTAAGAGTTGCCAAGACAGACTCACAGGTCACCACAAGATAGACAAGAATTTGCTCAAAATTCCAAAAGGGACAACAAGAAGACCAACTCGAAGAAGTAGATACCACACATTTCCCAAACCATTTTGTTAATTCGAGTTATAAAAACTTATTGTTTTATGAGATCCATGCAATGCACACACATTCAATGCCTAGATACACATGCCATGCATCCTAAATGCAATTTCCGAGAGCTATGCAAAAGAAACAATGCACCCATTGAGACTAAAAGTCTTTCTATGGTTCCAAGTTATTCGAACCGAAAGCTCTAATACCAACTATAACACTCCCAAATTTTGAAACGGTTTTTTAAATTAAACAACGGGAAGTGTTAGAAGTAGGCAATGAGTATCCAAACAGGTAAGTAAAATGCTATTTACGACACACACACACACTACCAATCACACTACTTTTATTACAATACACACTTGTGCTACTCTGATACAATTAAAAGAGGCTAATAGGATTTTATAACACAACCCTGTACAACAGTGCCCCAACTAAAAGAAAAGACCAAAATAAGATTTATAAATTTATCCTGTACAAGGCGGCCAACAGTAAAAAAAATAAAGTGCAGTACTGAAAAGAGAGGCAACCTATCACTACAATTCGGTCCAGTCTCAAGTCCTATGAAGGATCCCGCAGCCACTCCCGATCAAGGGAACAAGTCCTCCAAAAGTAGAGGGTCATGCACCACCGCCTGGTAGAGATAATCTATCTCCAAACGTCTATAATATTGGGGTGCAAGTGAGTGACAATGCAAGGAATGAAATGTGACTTATACAATGGATCTCATTATATAAAAAACGTTACTTTCTTTCAATCTTTTCACTATCGACTCATCATAAAGTAAAAACAGTAAAGCATCGGTGTTTGACCAAGACTCGGCGAAAGAGAGCAAAAGTATAACCGACCATCATTCCAAAACTTGCCTAGACAAGGCCTAAGGGAATTGTGTCCAAGTACCACGTTCGACATAGTTTAAACGACTCATTTCCGTACTTTCAAACATATTCCAATTCCCATTTGATTTCAAGTTTTACTTGTATTTCAATTCCGCACCTTTTATATATTTAGGGAAATATCAAATAATATTAGGTGTTCCAAGATATTCCAACACCATTTCCCATTTATTCCAATTCCACATACTACAAATTCCGATGGTAGATTTCATTATACAAATTTAAGGAGTTTAGCCTATTTCCGAGATAGTCGCTCATCAACGATCTAACCGATAATTCCAAGAATTTCTCAACACGTTGGGAGGGTCCTGCAAACCGTCATTGCGCAATGTCGTGAGTGCTCCAAGTAGCCACTCAAGGTACAATTACCGTATAGTCTAGCCAATTCAAGATCCCAAATTCGATCATTATTCAAGTGAAGGCCGAAGGCCAATTTCCAACAACATGATCATTTCCCGCATTTCTTCCAAAATGTTTCTCTTCTTTCCGAAATGTTCCATTCGTTCGCAACATAATCATTTCGTTTGATTTATAATAAAAATGTGTCAAGACATCGTTTTAAACCACCAACCACACAAGAGTGTCCAACAAGTCAATCTCCCCAATTCGATTTCATAAAAACGACCACGACGCACTTTTTATAAAAAATGGGGCTTTTCACAATCGAACTAGGAATCGAAAGACCAACAACCTAGGGAGTACGTAGAGACCCTAGACGGTACCTATAACCGATCAAGTGACGCGAACGACGACTCAAGAACGTGATTTAGTACAAGTGTTCAAACTACAAATTTTAGTACAATAGCGAGAGGGAAAATAAGAAGACCAATACCATACACGATAGAGATAGAGAACTCTACCTTGATCGGAGCTCCGGTGACGCTCGTCGGATAAGTCACCGGAAAATCTCACCGGAAAACCTCCATGGTTGGAATAAACCGAGCCCACCACTGCGAAGCTCTTGTGATACTCTACAACATTAGAGAAGACCAAAACCTTAGACGAGCAACCTATATAAAACCTAGGGTTTTGGAGAGAGAGAACAACTTACCGAACTATGTACACCACCGCGAAGAGGAGAGCACGGGGAACACCGTTAAAGCTTCGAGTTTTCTACGAAACTCCATGGATGGAGAGCTATGGAGGAGAGAAGTGAGAGAGAGAGGTGGGGGAGGTAGAGAGAGGCTAGGGTTCCAAAATGTAGGAGAAGACCTCCCAAAAATCGTACAAAATGCATATATAGGACCCTCAACTCTAATTACCAGACTACCCTTAATGAAGCTATCCGAACAGCAGTTGCACTGGTGCAAGACGGGTCTGCACCGGTGCAAACCTCCTTTGCACCAATGCATCAATCGATGCAAACCCTTACTGCCTCAACTCAGAACCTCTGTGCACTGATGCAGCTCCCACCTGCACCGATGCAAACCACCCATGCACCGGTGCAACCCTACCTGCACCGATGCAAACCTCAACAGAACCTACAGGAGTCAATCTGCACCGGTGCAACAAGTGCCTGCATCGTTGCAAACTCCCCCTGGGACGATATTTTCTTGACAAGGGTCTCCAAAACTTCTCTGAATCGACCCCGAGCCTTCCCAACTCAACCACGAACACATCCTCAACTTCTGAGACACAAAAAGAACATTCTAAGGTCACTTCATCGCCTTCCTCAAGGGTACGGACGCTTTTAACGATTTACTAAAGATTCGAAAGATTTACCCGAGGGCCCCGAACCCTTAAGAATCTCACAACAAGGATTCGAATCAACGACAAATGATCAACTTTGACGGAAAAAGTGGGAATAAATCTTGAGATTCGATATATTGAATTTATTGGAACAGATGGAAATCTATTAAAATTTTCGGAATGTGACACACTGTCTGGAAGATTCTATTAAGCATCAAATGTCTAGCTTAAATCATCTGGGATGCCTGGGAATTGTATTTAGATGGCATATGAGTTTAAGAACAAGAGTAAGCACGAAAGTGCAGTTAATAATAAGAATAAGCACAACAATGCAGTTAATAGTAAAAATGAGTATAACAAAAAGGATAAGAATAAGTACGAAAGTGCGGTTACGAGTATAAAGTAATAAGGATTTGTCAGATTGTTGCTTTAAGAAGTAAATGCAGAATTCCTATTGAGTATTTTATGAGAATGTAAGAAGATAAATAAGAGGTAAATAAGAAAGATAATAAGGATTCTGTGGTATTTTGAAAAGTATAAGAACTTAAAGTTTTTACAAGTTAAGGACATAAGCATAAGA
>NMUG010000920.1:0-19640 GCA_002855965.1 Monotropa hypopitys
AGGACTACCGAGAGTATTTCGATCATAACTTCTTCGTCCGAACTCCGATTGAGATGATTCAAGTTGCGTTGGACTCGTATTTGAATTCTCTACGACTTTCATGAATAAAGATTTCTGATTTGGAAAACGTATCAGGTCGTCAATAATTTGAATCAATAGGTGGATTATCCGGACGGTCAACCGACAACCAACGTCATGTCGGGGATTTCCGACTCACCCGGGCTTACTCCAAGCAACATACGATGATTATAAGTGTTTCAAAGCATCCCAAGAAATTGACGACGAAAATATCGATATATTAAATTAAAAATGGATTTAGAAATTCGAGTCGTTACAGAACCACTATAAAAATTACTATATCGATTCTCTTTTTTCCTTATCTCATCTTTACTCACCTTACTTGCATTGTTTTTATATTTATCTCACTAACACGCTTGGTTGTGTTTACTTATAATTTACTATAAAAGGATTTTTTTCAAGGAAAATATTAAAAAGGTTTTAAAAAAAGGCAAAGTATTGCAAAACACCTATTCACCCCCCCTAGGTGATCTATCAGTTGATAATAGTCATCGTCGTCATGTGAGGTCATTTTGTCATTTCCATTCGTAGTACTATTCTCCTTTCCACTCCTTGTACAATTACCCTTTCCATTCTTGTTGGAACCAAGCAATGACTTAGCCTAGCCATCAGTGCATACCCCTCAGGATTTATTCTCATGAGGTTCCTTTAAATCTTTCTGTTTTTTGAGCTTCAAATTCATTCAACTTTTGTCATGTGCCCTGGCTTGATAAACAATTTACCATCCATCGTCATCCTTCTTGTAAGAGCAAATAACATTTCAGATTACATTATGATAAGTGGAAAATTAAAATATATGAGTGATACTGCATTGCATTCAATAGGAGAAGTACGAAAGAAACATATAGATATTGAATTATGAGCAACTCAGAAAAATGTACTTCATAGATAACAAGCTGTGATTCAAATCTAAAACATAAAATAAAATGGTTCAAGGTTTTATGTCTGGATCTACATCTAAATCAGATTCACTAATCTACTCATTATCCTCGTCTTCACTCTGTTCTTCCATTGGTTCATCTCCTTCGTCATTAACATAGTCGTTGAACTGTAGATTGCGTGCATGTTGGCCACCACTTGGAATAATCACAGGATCAATGTTATTTCTAGTGAATTGAACATCAACTCGCTCTTTAACCACAATGGGGACAACATCAGTGCTTTCGTATTGTTGGAATACATCATTAGTCATGCCAATGGGTTCTACGCTCTCCGTCTCAGATATCTCCCATATTCCTTGATGTTGAACTCGTTTTGCTACTTTCCAATTGTCACCAAGTTTGGTGTCATTGACATAGAAGACTACTGCCAGTATTAAACCACTCACATTGAAACAAAATTACTTGATGTCGTAACAAATAATTTAACTCCCATACTCGGCACAAGTAACCGTAGAAGTCTATTGTTTTTCCCTCATGGTCTCCTTCCACGACTGCACCACTGTTTTGACTTTTACGGTGGCTATCCCGGTCTTTCTTATGAAATCGCACACCATTACATATGCAACCCGAATAGATATTGACATCCACTCGAGGACCATTAGCTAACGACCATAAGCCATCAATTGCTTCCTATGATCCTTCAACTCTTAGTTGATTCATCTACATAAGACAATGAATTAAACCTTTGTTATTTTTGATTGATGTGTATAACTTGAGTTATTAAAGTTTTGTGGATCTTACGTATTCTTTGAACCAGTTTGAAAATTCCTATTGTTGCCTCTTCGAGATGTCAACCACATTTTCATTTTACAACTTATTTTTGTGTTCCCTACTTACAAACATGTCATTAATAGTAATGGTTAGAAGAAAAAAACTCATAATCCAACTTATGAATTATAACAGTATTAGAAATTTATATACTCTAAATATTTTTGAAACTCGGAACTATTATTCAGGAAAAAACCAATGTACCATATCTTTTTCCTCTTGTGTGACATTACTCGCCCTTTTTCATTATGCCAAAAGGACGAACATTCTGGGTAAAGGATGCTAACCCCGTACCACGAAAATCACCATCAACGTTTCGTTCTGGTTGATTGAAAACTATCTCCGTCCCATCGAGATACATTGAACAAAAATTTAGACATTTTTTGATAATGTAATCCTCACAAATCGAACCTTCTGGATATGTTTTATTGGTGACGAATCCTTTTAAAATTCCTAGTAACCTGAAATACAAATGGATGTGAAGATATTATTTTATATAGAATTTCATTGTGATTCAATAATGTTAATGTTAAGGACTCACCTTTCAATTGGGTACATCCATTAATATTGAACTGGGCCACAAAGCATGGCCTCACGAGGCAAGTGGATAGCGAGATTAACCATAACATCGAAGAATGCTGGAGGAAATGTCTTTTCCATCTTGTACAATATGAGCACGATTCGCTCTTGTAATTGCTCCAAAATCTTCACTCGAAGCATCTTTGAGCATAATTGTTGAAAAAAAATTCCAACTCAAATAGTGTGGTACATATATCTTTGACAAGGTAGCCACACATTTCAACGGGAAGAAGTTTTTGTAGAAGGACATGGCAATCATGTCTCTTAAAGCCCGTTAACTTATCACCCTTTGTACTAACACATCTCAATAAGTTTACTGCATAACCATTGGAATACTTGATTAACTTCAAAAACTCGTAGAATGCGTCTCTCCTCCAATGACAATGTGTATAATGCAGGGGGCTTTTCGAAAGATCCATATGCATGCATTAATATATGCAACTCTTTCCTAATTTTCATATCCTCTAAATCAAAGTGTGCTTTTTTCGTGTCCTTATTATTTCCATCCATGCTCAATAAAATACCAAGCAAATTATCGCATATATTTTTCTCTATGTGCATCACATCAAGATTGTGTCGAAGCCTTAGTTTCTCCCAATAAGGCAGCTCAAAAAAATGCTTGCCTTGGACCAATTCAACACCAAATTTTTTCGTTTTCTCTTATTGCTTGGATGTTTTCCAAAGGATTTGTATGTTCCCTTGCTTACTTGTCAAATATTTGTTTCCCCATTTAACTCCACGGGCCTTGACCGATGGTCACTCTTACCATCAAAGAGACGACTCCTTCTCCAAGTGTGGTTTTGAGGCAACCATCGGCGAGCTCCTGTATAACCTATCTTACTTCTCAATTTTTGTGACGACGCATGCTCATTGCAACATGAACAAGCAAAGTAACCTTTTTTAGTCCACCCCAACAAGTTTCCATATCCTGGAAAATCATTAATGGTCCACATAATAGATGTGCGCATTAGAAAAGTATTCTCAGTCAAAGCATCATAAGTATGAACACCGTCTTTCCATAATCCTTTCAATTCGTCAATCAACGACCTCAAGTAAACATTGATCTCTCTACCCAGTGATTGTGGTCCTGGAATAAGTAATGGCATCATAGAGAAAGGCTCTTTCATACATTTCCAAGGAGGAAGATTGTAAGGTACAACAATCACGGGCCATAAACTATAGGAGTTGCTCATGTTGCCAATCGGATTGAAACCATATGTTGCCAATCCTAACCTCACATTTCGAGCCTCTTGAGCAAAATTTGAATATTGTCGATCAAAGTCCTTCCATGCCTCACCATCGGTTGGATGCCTTAATACCCCATCGTCAATTCTTTTCTCCTCGTGTCATCTCATATATGTACAAGTTTTCATCGACATATACAACCTCAGCAATCTAGGAGTCGGGGAAAATATCTCAATATCTTATGGGGGATCTTCTTCCCCTCGCCATCATTTAAATTGTATCTAGGCTCTGCACAAACCGAACAATTTTCCAAATTTTCATTCTCCTTCCATAAAAGTACACAATCATACTTGCATGCATGAATGGACATGTATCCCAAACCCAACTCACGTAAGAACTTTTTTGCTTCGTAAATGGTCTTTGGAATCTAATGATCACTTATTGGAAGAAACTCTTATCAACCCTGATAATGCATCGAATGACTTATTGCTCCACTTGTTCAACACCTTAACATGAAGCAGTTTAATGACAAATGACAATAAAGTGAATTTGCATCCAGGATATAACTCTCGATGTGCATCCTTTAACAGCTTGTCAAACCTGCGAACTTCCTCTCTCTCGTTATTGTCAACCAACTGATCTAGATCATCCTTATCATCATTCATGATTGTTACCACTAGTAGTCATTAACTAAATTTTGAAGATCTTCATTCTCATGTTCATCTTCTTCCACTCCATTCCCAACATTTCTCACATTATAACAACGGTTTTCATCCAACACATACGACTCACTCTTATATACAGGTTCACCGTGGTGTACCAATGTCTTATACGATGGTGTTATCCCATTTTGGATCAAATGATATGTGATGATAATACTATTCTAGCATTCTACATTCATGCATTTCTTGCACAGGCAACGGATCTCATCGTCTGAGTCTGCATTTTCTATTGCAAAATTGACAAATGACTTTACTCCATCTGATACTCTGTGCTTGTTCTATTCTTATTTGTCATCCATCTCTTGTCCATATTTGGTCACCTACAAATTAATATTGTTACCGCTTGATAAATCATTTGTTGTTTAATCACTAAAATCAACTGAAAAATATAACAGATAAAAGCAAGTATGCAACAACTATTATACTTTTCATTTTTAGTGAACACACGAGCATATATAGAGCCAATGGGCTCTATATCGTGTTTTCTTTCGTTATTAGGCATTTAAAAGGCAATCAGCTTGATGGCAAATATTTTGAAAAATATCGGGAAAAGTCTAAAAAAGTAAAAAAAAATATTTTTTCATGAGAATTTTGACACATATTAGCAAGGATTAGCCTATAGACATGACTAAAATCGACCATTTAACAGTTCAACTTCTATAACACTATTGACTTTTTTGTTGAACTTGGGATGATCAGAGAAGGAAAGCATTTGCTCATACATATTGAAAACTCAAATTAACTATCAATAAACATTTGCTCATTAGTGTCCTAGATTGTCACACCAGTAGAGCAGAATTGTTGTTGCATAACTATTGAATGCCAATACTTCAATCAAAACATTCATGATTAGATTGGAAAGACAGCACAAACAAGTACATTCTTTTCAAATAAAATGCCACTAGAAAGAAAGACATCAGGAATAATACAATTACCCGAATGAGTTCAATATTTTTTTGACAATGAAGTAGAAAGCAGGTAGATGAAGTATCACCCTGACAATGAGGAAATACATAGTTTCAAATTAAATCTGCACTATTTTTTTGGAAAGTTGAATTTGGTAAACACGGTTGTAGGGTGTAAACCCAAGGATGGGGATTTCACTAATCTTAAGGGCGCTATGTAATTGTTAAGTTATATGTGTTAAGGGGCATTTGTGTATTTTCTCTTTAGTCCTTTTATTTTTTCCTCTCTTGTATATAGTCCTTGGACTTGTATCTTGTACGTAAGGAAAATAAGAGATTTTTCTCCCCGTTTACATGATATCAGAGCCTCACTCAAAACCCTAGCCGCCAGATAGTTGCCATCGCTTGACTCTTCATCACCGGACTTGCCTTTGTCAGACCTTTCCAGCCGTCGCCGTCCTTGACGTCCATCGCCTCAGGCGACTCTCGCCTTGTTCGTTGGAGCGGCTCTCGCGAAGATCGCAGTCTCCCGCGAAGATCGCTAGCCCTTTGTCCTTCGCGACTTTCGTCGGCTGGAGTTCTCTGGTCCTCAGCTCTTGCCGGATTCCGACGATCTCTGGTGTTCTCCAGCAACCATTTTTGTTGGGTGTTTTCAGAGTTTTCAGTGTTTTTCGTGTCCTTTTTTTGCTAGGTCATCTCAGATCTGTTTTCGTGAGTTGATTTGGTGCCTTTTTTGTTGTGTTGGTACACAGAGATTGTGAGACTGGATTTGTTTTGGGGCTACTGGGCTGCTCCAGTACCACCACCACTGATGTCGCTTGCTTCCGGCGAGCCCTCGTTGTTTTTGAGGTTTCAATTTCGGCTCCGGTAAACCTATTTTTTCATTGTACATGCATATTGAGTCATCCTAGTTCGTTGGTATTATCTGATATCCTTGGCGGGCCTCACGACCGTTCTTTGGCTATGTCATAGAATCCAACAAACCCGCCTATACTTGTATTGCATTTGTGGTGTGAATGATTATTATTATTTGATTGAGGATTGAGGATTGGTTTATTGGGTTCTTGGATTCTGAGTTTTATCGTTCGGATTGTTCAGCTTTGGCCTTGTTATTAACGATTGGGTGATCTGTGGTTGGTATGGAATCCTCAATGACAGATGCTTCCCTTACTGACACTCTTTCTCAGGGGGAATTGTAGACTCTCAGGCGGGTCGTGGCTAGGCTCCGTATTTCGTCTCTCATAGCTTCCGCTTCCAATGTCTCGGCTCACTCTACTTCCTCTATTCCTTGGATAATAGATTCAGGTGCAACTGACCACATGACAGGTTGCTCTTTCTTTTTCGATTCCTATTCCAATTGATCAAGTAGAGAAAAGGTTAGAGTAGTTGATGGCTCATTATCTCCTATTTCAGGAAAAGGTTCCATTCGCTGCTCACCAACCTTGCTTCTTTCCTCGGTTCTCCATGTTCCCAATTTCACTACTAATCTTCTCTCTGTTAGTCGTCTCACACAATCTCAAAATTGGTCAGTGACCTTTTTCCCACTCACTGTGTCATTCAGAAATTGGAAACATGACAGATGATTGGTACTGGTAGAGCTAAGGATGGTTTGTATTTTTTGGAGTCTGTGTCTTGCCCATCTTTTACACCCTCATCACTGGGTCATGCTCTAGAGGCTGATACGGGTTCATCGTTACCATTATTATATCAATGGCATTGTAGACTTGGCCACCCTTCTTTTGGTGTTTTAGATAAACTCTTCCCTACTCTCACTAAACAGTGTTCTAGAAGTCGATTTTTTTGTGAAGCTTGTGAACTTGCTAAGCATAGACGTTCATTTTATGCTCCTGTTTGTCAGAGAAGTGCTTCTCCCTTTATGATTATCCACACTGATGTTTGGGATCCTTCTCCCATTAACTCTATTTCCGGTTATCGGTATTTTGTTACCTTTATTGATTGACATTCTCGTATAACTTGGGTGTACTTACTAGGGATGGCAATTATGACCGAACCGATGGATATCCGAACCGTACCGAACCGAAAATATCCGAACCATAACCGAATTTTAGTCAACCGAAATCGAACCAAACCGAAACCGTTTGGGTTCGGTTATGGATTGAGACAGAAAGCCGAACCATAACCGAACCGAACAAAAACCGAAAAATTTATCTTTATTTATCTACAAAAATACTATTATATATAAAATATGTGTATATATATGTTATATATAACATATATATAAATCATAATCGGTTTTACTCCAAAATTTTTTAAAAAAACGTTTTTTTTTATGTTTAATTATGTCCGATTAAAAACCGAAACCGAACCTAAACCATTCGGTGCGGTTATGGTTCACCGCTCATCCACCCGTTCAGTTTTTAGAAAAAAACGAACCCGAACCGAAACCGATCGGTTCGGTTTTGGTTTTTCTAAAAACCGGACCGAACGGACCGATTGCCATCCCTAGTACTTACTTCACGCCAAAAATAAAATTTTCTCATAATTTCAATTTTTCCATAAAATGTGCACACTCAATTTGAATATATGAACGACCCTTTCAAGTCATATCTCGATGGCAATGGTATTCTTTTCCAAACTACTTGTGTTGATACACCACAACAAAATGGAGTCACGGAACGGAGGAACCGGCATCCTGCTGAGGTAGCCCATTCTCTTATGTTTACTATGAATTTTCCGAGATATTTTTGGGGTGAGGCCATTCTTACAACTGCTTATCTCATCAATCAGATGCCATCTAGTGTCCTTCAATTTCAGACTCCCTCGGATTGTCTTCCTGGTAACTTTCGGGTCTCTACCATAGTTTTTTGGGGCGCGAGGCGCAACGAGGCGCAAAGGGCCGGCTGGGGTTCAGGCGTGAGGCGCGAGGCGCAACGAGGCGCAAAGGGCCGGCTGGGGTTCAGGCGCGAGGCGCGAGGCGAGGCACGCGTCTTATTGAAGCGAGGCGCAACAAGGCGAGAAAAAATAATAAATAATAGTATACCTCAATATTTGTAATATATATTTGATTTGGTATTGTAATGTCAGGATACCATAGGATCCCAATTGCAAGGGGTTTTAATCATACTATAGGGTTGTGATTTGTTGGGTTTACCTATGGATATGACTTAGGGGTAGCCTAGACAATAAGGGAAGATGAAAATGTTGGGGAGAGAAATATACTATGAGCAGGAAACCAGGGCTTGGATTCAGAGGAGAGAATTGAATAAAGGGCTCAAATAATGGTGTTGGTTGTGTTGCTTGGCTCTGCTATGGGACACAATCATGGAGTTTCTACATATCCCAGGATATTATTCTACATATCCCCAACACCTAAGTTCAACTAAACATAGTATACGATGTCACTTCTAGCGGGGCTGTAAGACATGCTTCATTATTCTACATATCCCCAACATTGTTTTATACCGGGGGTGTGGGGGCGGGAGCCCCCACGGGATACGGCCCTATGTATTTGAAAGTTTGCTAGTATTTAGGTTTAAGAGTTTTGAGAGAAAAATAGAGAAAAAATTTAAAAAAATAAGATTTTTTCTTTTATCACCAAAAGGCTCGCGCCTCGCACGCCTCGCGCCTCGACCGCGCCTCGGCGCCTAGGCCGCGTCTCCTTGAGGGGGTTGCGCCTTGGCCCTCCCGAGGTTCTTACCCCGCGCCCTGGCGCGCCTCGTGCCTAGGCGCGCCTTTTACAACTTGGGTCTCTACTCTTCCAGATAAGATCTTTGGTTGTGTTTGTTATGTGCATGCCCCTCACAGCCCGGGTGGAAAGATGGATCCTAAAGCTCGCAAATGTATTTTTCTCGGCTACTCCCCTACCAAAAAGGGATATCACTTCTATGATCCTTTTTCTCGGAAGAAATTTGTTTCTATGGATGTTACTTTTGGGAACACCAACCTTTTTACCTTCGATCGCCCCCATCTCTTCAAGGGGAGAGTCCTAGAGGAGAAGAGATGTTGACATGCGGTTCTAATTCATGGTTATTCCCTCCAACTTACGTTGTGACAGAGAAGAATGCTGGTGAGGGGGAAAATGTCTCTCCTAGCTCGAGTAATCTTGAAAGGGAAAGTGATGAACTTGTACCTGGAGAAAGCGAGGATCTTGTACCTGGCGATAGAATAATGCCAGATATGAGGGAAAGATTAGACAGACTAGATTTAAAAACTTTTGTTCACAAGGAAAAAGTCTAACATTGTGCATCACGGGGTCTAGATCATGATAATCTAACTGAGTCCCCTGGTACATCTCCTTCCTCCTTATCTCTTCCTTTTGATGATCTTGATGTGCCTATTGATCATAGGAAGCCAGCCCGAACGCATAAAGTGCCAGCTCGATTATGTACCCAACATCCTATTTCAAAATTTGTTTCATATTCTCATCGGTCACCTTCATATTTTTCCTTCCTTTCTTCTCTTTCCTCTATACCAATTCCACATGATTGGAAGGAAGCGTTTGCTACTCCAAAGTGGAAAGAAGCTATGGTGGAGGAGATGAAGTCCTTGAAAAAAAATGACACATGGGAGTTAGCATATCTTCCCGAGGGAAAGAATGCAGTGGGATGTAAGTGGGTGTTCACAGTTAAGCATAAAACAGATGGCACTGTTGAGAGATACAAGGCAAGATTGGTTGCCAAAGGCTATACTCAAATATATATGGTATTGACTATGAAAAACATTTGCTCCAGTGGCAAAAATGAACTCTATTCGCACATTGTTGTCCTGTGCTGCCACTTTAAACTGGCCTCTTCAGCAGTTTGATGTGAAGAATTCTTTTCTTCATGGTAATTTGGAAGAACAGGTATACATGGATCTAACACATGGTTTTTCATCCCCTATTACTGAAGGAAAAGTGTGTAGGTTGAAAACGGCTATTTATGGCTTGAAGCAATCTCCAAAGGCTTGGTTTGACAGATTTCTCAAGACCACGCTGAAGCTTGGGTATATGCAGAGTCATCCTGATCATACTATGTTTATCAAGAAAAGTGAGGGTAAGATTGCTATCCTTATAGTTTATGTGGATGACATAGTGATAACAGGTGATGATGTTAATGAACTTCAGATGCTTAAACTCCTTGCTAAAGAATTTGAAATTAAAGAATTGGGAGCGATACAGTATTTTCTTGGCATGGAGGTGGCTAGATCTAAGGAAGGGATCTTCATTTCCAAAAGAAAATATGTTCTTGATCTCCTGGAGGAGACAGGAATGCTAGGGTGCAAGCCTGTCGATACTCCTATTGAAGTCCATCATCAGCTTGGCATTGTGGGAGAGCATACAGATAAGGAAAGATATCAAAGACTAGTGGGCCGCCTGATATACCTCTCTCACACACGTTCTGATATTTCTTATGTTGTGGGGATTGTCAGTCAATTTATGCATGATCCCCGTATCTCTAATCTTAATGTTGTTTATCATATCCTGAGGTATCTGAAATCTGCTCCAGGCAAAATCATTTTGTTCTCCAACCACGGTCACTTAGGATTGGAATCCTTCACCGATGCAGATTGGGAAAGTTCAATTGATGATAGAAGATCTACCTCGGGCTATTTCACCTTCTTTGGAGGAAATTTGATTACATGGAGGAGTAAGAAGCAGTCAGTAGTAGCAAGATCAAGTGTAGAGGACGAATACAGGGCAATGGCACATAGTGCTTGTGAACTTTTATGGCTTCAAACTTCCTTACATGAGTTGGTAATTCTTGATAAGGGTCCTATGAAGCTTTATTGTGATAAAAAGGGGTCCATCAATATTGCTCATAATCCCATTCAACATGATCAAACAAAGCATATCGAAATTGACCGACACTTCATCAAAGAAAAGTTGAAGAATGGTGTAATATGCATGCCTTTTGTAAGATCCGAGGACCAAGTTGCCGATGTATTTACCAAAGGCCTTTGTAGTAAAATGTTTCATACCATTGTGTTCAAGTTGGGCTTGGTAGATATCATCGCACCAACTTGAGGGGGAGTGTTAAGTTATATGTGTCAAGGGGCATTTGTGTATTTTCTCTTTAGTCTTTTTGTTTTTTCCTCTCTTGTATACAGTCCTTGGACTTGTTTCCTGTACGTAAGGGAAATAACAGATCTTTCTCCCCGTTTACAGTAATTGACAAATTGCAAACAATTAAAATAACCGGTAGAGACTTCTGATCCTTCATCAAATAAAAGGAGAAACAAAAAAGAAACCAAACTGGATTAACATCAGACAACCAAAGTAAGCAATTAAAATAACCAATCGTACTACTTTGACACCAACTAGGATACCTTCTTAAAGTCATCTCCTGTATATAATACAATAAATGATATTGTGAACAGAAGTACTATCACACTCCTGAAATTTTAAAATGTCTATTGGAGATTTTTAGAAATCATTTGGGAATTAACTGGATTTTTGGGATTTAATTAAGATTTATTTCTTAATTATTAATCCCCTCCCCTTCCTATTTTGATATAACCCTCTGCCCCTTTCCCCTTCCTTGTCTATATCGAAATGGGCTCTGTGCCCATTTCCCCGAATATTGCATTTCGATATAAGGCTATGCCCTTTATAATTTCATTTCGATATATGGCCCCTCTGGTTGGCCATCCTTTGATTGTATTTCGATATGCAATGAATTGCATATCGAAATACAAGCAAGTGATTCCCTTTTGTTCGCCCCTTATTTCGATATAAGGTTTGTTTCCCTCTTCTGTATTTCAATATATCGCATTCGATATACCTTACCTATCGCACTTCGATATAACGTATGTTCGGTACCCATCAGTGGACTTGTATTTCGATATACAACTTTGTTGTATATCGAACTCCAGAGGACTAGTATATCGATATACAGTCTTGCTGTATATCAAAATACGATGGCTTGGATAGCCACCAGAGAAAAATATATCAATATACAGCTTGGCTATATATCGATATGCACTGTTGTTCGGGAAAAACTTTGAAGGAATTAGTGAGGGCATTTTGGTCATTTCCCTCTCACTCCCGTAAGTCTCTCTCTCTCTCTCTCGATTTCTCTCTCCCCCTCCCTTTCTCTCACTCATTTGGTCTCTCTCCCTAGGCCTTTTGGAGAAAAGCTCTTCACTAATGTCGGAGAGCGTCTTGAGAGCTTCGTCGTGGTTGTCTCGGATCGTCTGCTCGTGAAGAATCTCTCACCTAGAGATTTAGAGTTCTTGGCTCAAAGTGGGTAACCTCTCTCTCCTCTCTTGTATGTGCATGTGTGTGTATTTTCCCTTGCGTTCATTCTTCCCTGGGTTTTCCTAAGAACCTTATCGACACTTGGTTTGTATAGGATTGAATTGGTAAGGGAAGAATCCATAGTTTTGTGTTCATATGAGGTTTAGGTGGTTGTATCCTTGGCCTTCGAATTTATGAAGGCCAAGTGTTCGATGTTTTGCTTGAGTGTGTTTTGGTGAGTGATATTGAATGTTGTCGAAGTGTTAGAGGACTTATGGAGTCCTTAGGTGGCCTTGGAATCCAGTGGCCACCAAGTGTTCGATAAAATGCCCGAGTGGGCTAAAGGCTTGAGTTGGGGTAACAATGAGTCATCTTGGGGTTGTTCGAGGATTTAGGTGATTACAGCACTTTGTAGTTGTTTATACTCGGTACAATTTCTAGGTTAGCTATTGGAGTGAAATTGGGTTGCCCATGACTTGCTAGGTGTGTTGATGGGAAATGAAATCCCTTGAGTCGTTAGAGACTTTCCCTGTGCATCGGGTGTCTAGACTTGGTTTGGGAGTCAATGGGTGAAATATTGATATGTTGGTGTAGTCCCTAAGTGTGATGACAATTGGCGTGGCCTCCCATAATGTCGTCAAGGTGGTAGGCATTGAAAGAAATGTTGGTCTCCCTTGATATCGTCAAGGTCGAGTTGTGATTTGATTAATTAACTAATTGATTCAACATATTCAATGAAAGACGAATATGGAGGATGTGTCCCACGAGGACTACTCATACTCACTCTTGAATCTAGAACTTATGAGTCACCAATATAATGGTATTGAATGGAAATGAAATCAAAGGGCAGCGGGAGCCGTCCCAATGAATTGGGGAACGCCGGAATAATTTATACGGGAATGGACTTATGATGGGATTCCATGGATGGTCGCTCTATCCACAACATTGTGCACAATGGGTATAGCGTAGCCCTCCCAATGAGTTGGGGAATGATGGAAGGGAAAGGATAGTGTGTTGACGAGCCATTATACCGGACCCACTCTATCAAGCATTTAACTCTGTGGATATAGTCAATGTGGAGGATATGGTCATTCCCGGTAATCATGTTGACATCATCAATGTTGAGTATATGGAGACACCTGGTACACATGTTGACATATCTCTTTTGAGTTGAATGGTTGATCTAAATCACTTGATTGAACTCTATCAATGTTATATGATTACTCCTTTGTTTTGACGAGGTTGAGACACGTGACCCTCTTGTTTTGACAAGTTAGGAATATGCGGAAAAACAATAATAAGAACGTGATGCAGTCGCCAATGGAAGATGGCGGCTGCAAAGGAATAGGGTAAATACAAGGATGTATTCCTTCTACGAACTTGTTGATTCAAAAGAATACCAAGCCAATAGGCATCAATCGATCGTTGACTCGAAGCGAATACCAAAAGAGTGGGAAGAAAGTGCAGAAATTGCACTATAGGTTTTCATTCAATCAAATCAGCCCATTACAATAAGAACAAGAGTTTAAATAGGCTACGATAAAACCCTAGGCCCGGGACAAACCGGGTACCAACTTGGGGCAATGCTATACGCATCATCCTCTCCATCGTGAAAAGAATTCGACCTCGAATTCGCTATTTCCTCTTCTTCCTCTGAACTGTCTCCCCGGTATGGAATAAGGTGCTTCACATTAAATACATCAGACGTGTGGACATGTCTACGCAGCTTCAACCTGTAAGTATTAGAATTAATCTTTTCAACAATCTCATAAGGCCCAACCTTCCTAGCTGCTAATTTGATGTACTCGTGCACCGGAAAGTGATCTTTGGTTAGCACAGCCCACACATAATCTCCCACATTCAGCTCCAACAAACGCCTCTTTTTGTCAGTCGCTTCTTTGTACTTGGCTGACGACTCTCGAAAATTCTGCTGCACCCGCTCATGTATCTCCTGCAAGTCAGTAATAAAATCATCATACTTCTTATGCACTTTTGTAAAATCACCCACTGGTGCCGGATCAATTGGAGCTCGGAGTTGGAATGCATAGTTAGCAAAGAAGAGACTGAATCAGAAGCTCCGATTTTTTGATCGATGGAAAGCAAACTCAGCCTGATATAACTTTTGGTCCCATGATTTCAGGTTTTCTCCCACCAAACTTCTCAATAAATTCCCCAGAAAACGGTTCACCACCTCGGTCTGCCCATCCGTTTGTGGATGATAAGCACTGCTAAAATACAGCCGTGTGTTCGTCAAATGCCACAAACACCTCCATAATTGGCATAGAAACTTAGAGTCCCTGTCGGACACTATGGATGTAGGCAACCAATGAAGACGATAGACTTCACGAAAGTAAAACTGGGCAATGTTAACAACATCGTTGGTCTTCTTGCACCCAATGAAGTGCACCATCTTTGTCACCTGTCCACCACAACAAAAATAGAATCGCTGCCACACTGGGTACGCGACAGCCCCAGAACAAAGTCCATGCTGACCACTGGACCATGGCCTTTTCGGAATAGGCAATGGCCTGCATTAGTCGCCATGCCCTTAGAAACTTGACAGATCTTGGAACCTTCAACAAACTTGGCCGAATCACGCCGCACAGAAGGCCAATAATACGAATTGGTTAATAGCTGGTACGTCTTATCCCTTCCCACATGACCCTTATCATGCAGCTCCTTAATAATTTTGAGGCGTAGGCTACATGATGGAACACACAGCTAGCTCCCCTTGAACAAGAACCCATCATGGAGGATATAATCTGTCTACTTCCCTGATTCAACTCCCTCAATGATTGGAGCAAAAACAGGGCCAATCCCAAGTATTTCCCGAAAGGTGTCAAAACCAAGTACCTCATGTAGGGTGGTGAGAAGACAAGTCCGGTGGCTTAGAGCGTCTGCCACTCTATTTTAGACCCCAGACTTTTGGTTAATGGAAAACGTGAATTGCTGCAAGTATGCGGCCCATCTCGCATATCGTGCTGAAAGCTTGTCTTGGCTATTGATATGTTTTAACGCATCGTGGTCAGAAAATAATACAAAATCACTTTGAGATAAGTAAGAATACCAGTGTTTCAGCGACTGAATAATGGCTTAGAACTCCACATCGTAAGTGCTATAATTAGCCTTTGCTCCGTGCAACTTCTCGCTGAAATATGCAATTGGCCGTCCTCCTTGGCTAAGAACAGCACCAATACCCACCTTTGAGGCATCACAATGCGACTCAAACGGTTTAGAAAAATCTAGTAGAGAAAGCACAGGAGCGGTGGTGAGTTTTTGCTTAATCTCCTCAAATGCCTCAGTTGCCGTTTCTGACCAAGTAAACTATCCAGCTCGCATGCAATCTGTGATAGGAGCCATAATGCTACTGAAATTTGGAATGAACCGCCGATAGAATGATGCTAGCCCATGAAAACTACGAATGTCATGAATGTTCCTAGGGAGTGGCTAGTTATGGACAACCTCCACCTTAGCATCATCTACCGAAATCCCAGTACGGGACACTATATATCCAAGAAACAACACACTATCTGTCATGAATGAACACTTAGCCCGAGAAGCAATAACTTCGCCTCGTGCAACAAATACAGAACTTGTTGGAGGTGCTGCAAATGTGTGGCATGATCTGGATTATAAATTAGAATGTCATCAAAATAGACCACCACAAACCTACCAATGTAAGGCCGAAAGAGCTTATTCATGAATCATGACACGCATGAATGTGCTGGGAGCATTGGATAATCCGAACAGCATGACCAGTCATTCATAGAGACCTTCTCGAATCTTGAAAGCAGTCTTCCATTCGTCGCCTTCTCGAATACGGATTTGATGATATCCACTCTTCAAATCCAGCTTAGTAAACACTGTAGCCCCACTTAGTTGGTCCAAGAGATCATCCAGACGTGGAATAGGAAATCGGTACCGAACGGTGATCTTATTGATAGCTCGATTGTCCACGCACATGCACCCGGACCCATCTTTTTGGGGGGTCAAAAGATCAAGAACAGCGCAAGGACTAAGAGTCTCCCGGATGTGTCCCTTAGCCAACAGTTCCTCAACCTGATGTCGCAGTTCCTCATGCTTCTTAGGACTCGTGTGGTAGTGTGGATGGTTGGGCAAAGATTCCCCTGGAACCAAGTCAATTTGATGCTGAATGTCACGTAAAGGTGGCAAGTCATGTGGTAGCTCCTCCGGGAAGACACTGTCAAATTCTTCAATCAATTCTCGCACACTATCTAGAACTTCGCCACTTTGTTGTTGTTCCTTGACCATTAGCAAATAGACCATGTCAGTATCAACCATCTCATTCACAAAGCGCTGCATGGATAATAAGTTCGGACTCTTCTCAACAGCTTTATTTGGCCCCTCCTCCTTACTTGGACACAACACCACCTTAACATTATTATACACAAAATTGTACGTGTTTTTCTGACCATCGTGTTGGA
The DNA here is from genome assembly GCA_002855965.1 of Monotropa hypopitys. Classification (NCBI taxonomy): domain Eukaryota; kingdom Viridiplantae; phylum Streptophyta; class Magnoliopsida; order Ericales; family Ericaceae; genus Monotropa; species Monotropa hypopitys. The sequence goes on from NMUG010000920.1 coordinate 16,801, forward strand.
TAGCTCTATCAAACTGCCAAGGTCTCCCCAATAGGATATGGTATGCATCCATATCCACAACATCGCACCACAGCTTGTCCTTATAAGTCGAACCAATAGATAGTGAAACTAAACAGCACTTCGAAACTATTACATTTTTTCCCTCCTATAGCCAAGTCAATTTATAAGGAGTAGGATGTTTCTCTATTGCAAGCCCCAGCTTCTTGACCCCCTCTTCGGATATGACATTCTCGCAACTTCCAAAGTCAATCACGAACCTGCATACATTTCCATCAACTATGCATTTTGACTGAAATATATTGTTTCTCAGCCACCCGTCACCACTCGTATCGCGTGGAGTAAGATATAAAATGCGAACCACCAATAGTGGCCCGTCATCGCCGGTCACGAGCTCCTCCTCTAAAACCTCCTCGCCCAACTGATTGTCAATGGGATCCTCCATGGGTTGTTCCAACTCAACCCTAACCACCCCTTCATTGTCAATGAACAGACCCTTCTGTATGGCAGGCTTAGTACAATCTGCAAATCTATGACCTGGTTCGCCGCATTTGAAACAACGAATACCTCCCCCAGCAATGTGTCTGATTGGGTTTGGGATTGGTGCCCTACCAGTCACCACCCCAACAGTCCCTCCTCCACGAACATTCTCTGCTTGGGCCACTCCACAGTTATTAGAAGCCATCTAAGGTTGAGCATTCACGCGCCGCTTAATCTGCCTTTCCAGTTGTAGGGCCTTCTGGTGAGCATCTGACACTGAATACACATCGAACATATTCAAGGTGTCCTGGTATTGGATCTGCAATCTACCAATATACCGTGACACCAGGTGGTCATCCGTCTCTCCCAAATCATTGTGCGCCATCAACTGATATAACTCAATGGTATAGTCATCCACTATTTTAGTACCCTGTGTAGATTTTGGAATCGTTGGTACATAACACGAAAATAGTTGTGAGGCAAGAAAGCACTCTGCAGATGTTTCTGTAACTTTTCCCACGAGTCGATCTTCGACTTTCCCATGCGAGCACGGTTCAACTTCAGTTGCTGCAACCAAGCTGCAGCCCTACCACGAAAACGAGTTGCGACTAGGGGTACTCGTTTATTAGCCGGAACCTCTTTGAACTCTAGAACCTCCTCGATGGCAAATAGCCAATCGAGAAACTCCTCTGCCTTCATCCCACCTTGGAACTCTAGGATGTCAATTCTCAGGCCCGCCTCCCACCGATTGTTAACGACGATAGGCTCTCGTTCCTCTCTCCTATAAGGGTATCGAGGTTGCCTCTCGGGCCTCCTTGCTGGCTGCCTTTCGGCGAAGGGGTTCTCCTCCTCTTCGCCTTCTTCATCGCTGAGCACATCGTCAGAATCTTCTTCGTCCACAGCACATGGATTAGGGTTTCGTCGTTGCAGTGGCTGTCGTTACTGTTGCGGTGATTGCTGCTGTAGAAGTTGCTGTTGCTGAAGCTGGATTTGTATCGCAGATCAATCCTGTCATCTTCTCTAACCTCCTGGATCGGGCGGCGTTTGGGCGGCATCATCTCTCTCGGATTGAAACTGCGCTCTGATACCAACTGATGCAGTTGTCAAAGAAAGATGGCAACTGCAAAGGAATAGGGTAAATACATGGATGTATTCCTTCTATGAACTTGTTGATTCAAAAGAATACCAAGTCAATAGGCATCAATCGATCGTTGATTCGAAGTGAATACCGAAAGAGTGAGAAGAAAGTGCAGAAATTGCACTATAGGTTTTTCATTCAATCAAAGATGCACATTACAATAAGAACAAGAGTTTAAATAGGCTATGATAAAACCCTAGGCCCGGAACAAACCGGGTACCAACTCGGGCTAGAAGAAAAGAAAAGAAAACAGTCCAAAATAAAAGCCCAGCACAGAAAATGGGCCCAAAGCTACTGTCAGGAACGTTTTTTTAACCATTTCCCCAACTCGAATACGGGAAGCGGTATTCAAGTGTGTGTGTCTTCTCGATACCTTTCCAACGACATATTATGGGTTCCAATCGGAGTTACACGGGTAAAGTTATGCACATTTTACCAACGACCCGTGCATAGCGACGCCCACGGGTCTCTAAATAAGCATCAACAATGCTATCTGCATCAGAAAGAAAGAAATATTGGTGTTTCTTGTTTTGTCAAGGTTGAGAGAAATAGGAAAACTTACATCAATCATTCAAATATCTCAAAATTGTGTGTAAACCCAATCTATAACAACGTCTAAGGTTGGAAGACGATTGTGGATTGAGTTGGAAGGTATGGTCTTGGTGGTGCGGTTCTTTGGGCCCTTCCCGTTGGCCTTTGTAGTTGTCTTACCCTAGTAGCGGAGGTTCGGGCTTATGTTCGGGTCGTAGTCTACGTTGGTTGGATCTTGGAGACTCTCACTGCGTTCTTTGTAGTTTTGAGGATTAGAGTCTACTTTTGGTTAGTGAGGCACTTGTATCCATTGCACCTTGAGGGTGCATTTGCTTATCTTTGGTCTTATTCCCTGTTGCTATCCTTAGTAATTTTTGCATGTGGACACTTGGGCACCCACCCACCTTGTGCACGCTTGATAGTAGTTAGAGGTTTTCCTACTGAGCACATAAATAACTCAGACCCCCTTCCCCTTTCCCTCAGTGTTCTGTGTTGCAGGGTTAGGAGGACTTATCGATCAGAGTCCTTGGAGTAGCTGCAGGAGTTCCTTGGAGGTTGTCTCTCCTTTTCACTTTTAGTTCCGTTTATATTTGTAGATATTGTTGTTAGCTATTATATATATTGTTCTTCAGTTTCTCTGTACTCTTTGTACCATTGTACCATCTTTAGTGGATTTTATTTCACTTGTTGGATG